>VWZD01006493.1:271530-329364 GCA_013396695.1 Sakesphorus luctuosus
AGTTTAAGTCCTCTGTATTCTGTCCCTGTATGTGGTCTCTCCCATCTCCTTACCCACTTCTTCAGCTCTTTTGCAGATGAATAAATAAGGAATAAAGGAGGCAGTGATGGTGGGGTCAGACATGGGACAGGCGGCAATGACATCCTACACAGAAGGGTTCTGGATGTCTGCAAAGTGACTGTATCTGGGATTCTGGCGTAAACTGTTGTAGACGTAAATGGTAAGTGCTGGAAAAACCTTCAGAAAATACTCAGCATAGTCTCCTATTTTGTCACTGATCCTGAAAGAGAACAAAAACAATAAGGATTTTTAAAGCTTGTCCAAGGAGTCAATAGTCCAGGATGCCCTGTTTCCTCCCTTGCAGGGAAAAAGCCATTCCAGAGGCTTTCTGATAACACACAAACATTTCCTAAAAATCCCAAAGTTGTGCCTATTCTATACCTGCCCTAAAATTTTTTAATTTTGCTATTCCTCCAGCACCTCCATCTGCCTAATCCCACCTACATCTTCCCTGAAGGGCACTGGTGGCCTCAGTGAAACCATCACAAGGAGACAACCCTCTCTAACCTCACGTGTGACTAGAGAAAGTTGAAGAGTGGCTGAGGTCACTGTGTTTATTCAGCCTGGAGAAAAGGAGACTCGAGGGGAAACCTCATCAGGGCCTGTAGCTTCCTCACAAAGGGAGGCGGAGGGACAGGTACCGACCTCTGCTCTCTGTGACCTGTGACAGGACCTGAGGGAACAGCATGGAGCTGTGTCAGTGGAGGTTTAGGTTGGTTATTAGAACGTTGTTCACAGAGGGTGGTTGAGGAAATTTAAGTTGGAGATCAGAAAAAAATTCTTTCCAGAGAGAGTGCTCAGGCATTGGAATGGGCTGCCCAGAGAGGGGGTGGATACCCCATCCCTGGAGGTTTTTCAGCTGAGATTGGCCGTGTCACTAAGTGCCATGATCTGGTAAATGGACTGGAGCTGGACCAAGGGTTGGACTTGATGATCTCGGAGGTCTTTTCCAACCCAATCGATTCTGTAATTCTATGATTGCATTAACTCCATCATAGAAAATGTGCTTTGGAGTGTGCTGAGCGTGGCTGCATCTGTGACCCTTTAGCAGGGGTTGCTGTGGCACAGTGTTAAATGGCCAGGGATGAACTCAAAGCCAACACACAGCCTGGTGAGGGCTGCTCTGGGTGTGTCTGGATCTGAGCATACCACAGCTGCACACAGTCCCTTGTCACTTCAATGGGGCCCACTAGAGCTAGAGAAGAATTGTTTTGTATCTAAGCAGTGCTAATTGGACTTCCTAAATGAATGTCAGGTTTTTCTAAAGCTTACATTTTGCTAGGTAGCATCAATATATATGTTATTCTTCTCCAGAACAGGAAATGTGATAAATACTGTATAAAATAACGAGCTTTACACTCACACAATCATCAGCGGTTGCTGCTGTCATTACTTAGCAATTTCCGTATTTTCTTCATATGCAGAAAACATGTACTTCATATCATAAATGGAGTTTAAGCATGCAGGTCTTACTCATAGTTACAGGGTTTGGGGCAGGCCAGCTGTGCCTTTGGAAACCTGGATCAGTCATTTATTACCCCATCAGAATAGCCTGGGCAGTAACATCTCCTGTAAGATAATGGAGTGAGGTGGTTTGCTTTGTAATTCAAATATTGTTTTCTTTCCATCTTTCTACCTTTCTCCTCTTATGTCATCTTGGACATTTTTAGTTGATAGGAATCTATGTTTGTTAGAATTCTAAAATTTTGCTTAGAAAATTGGGAAAATTCCTTTTTGATATATGAGAAATACTACTGTATAACTGAAAAAACTTCTGCTGAGTGGCATTTTCTGAGTTCTGTAGTTATTTTTGAGATAGATTTTTTTTTTAATCTGCATTCTCTCTTAAGATAAAATTTGTAAGTCTTTTCATGAGAGAGTGTTTTTAAGCACTGGATACTAAGAGTTGGACATAAATTTAAGGTGGTGTAGGTGTAGTTAGTGTAGTGCCATGGGTACCTGATCCTTTGTATTGCTGAGTGCTCTCTATTTATGACTTTGCTGTGCCTTTCAGCAGCTCTGTCCCCATTCTCTCAAGCAGCCCTGGCACTGTTGCAGAGCCTTTGGAATAGTATTTTCCCCTTGTTCCCGTGCTGTTGTCCTTACGATCTTGGAGCTGTGAATCCCAGTAGTGTTCAGTGGGTTCTGCTGGGTAATAGCTGGCAGGAGCAGAAAAACATTCTCTTCTTCCCTTTGCTTTCTTCTGGGTTGTGTGTTTTGGATTCATTAGGGGGTGTGTTCGTAGTGCTTAACAGCCAACCAGCCTGCACGTATCCAGTGAGGAGTTTTGAAGGATCCTGATGAAAATGGGAAATTTTTGTGGGGGGAAAATCACCTGCAGCACTGGAGGCTGCCTTGCAACATGTTATGTCTTTCTGTCTCCTTTTTGTTTCCAGTGTTTCTTCAAAGTGACTTCCATCATTAGCGTCACTGCAAATGCCACCAACAATGTACCCTGCTAATAAATCTGGGTGAACCTGTCTCACCATCCTTTACACAGCCTAGGCAGATTGGATACATTGAAGTTACAGGCAAAGACCCAAAGAACTATGTGAATGCCTGTGTATTTTCCAGGGAAAACTACTGAGGCAGGAAGAAAGGCCAAATTGCATTGGTAAATGGCTATTAAAGCTTTGTATTCGAACACCTGGAAGCTGGGCATTGTTTTTGCTTTCAGCAGAGCATGTCCCTTCTTTCCAAAAGTAAAACAAAGTCCTCTAGGTTCTTTTTTAGCTTCTACAGTCCTCTAAAAACTTCATTACCTCCAATGTTTAAAAAAAATGTATCTAAGTAGTTAATGAATTTCAGGTCTCTTTTCATCTTCAGGGCAGTCTATAATGAAGTGATGCCCATTCTGTAACCAAAGTGCAATTAAAGCCTGAACATTCAGGAGGGGCTTAAAAACAGACCAGTGGTGTTTCCTTAGTGGAGGGAAACATTTTCACTGTCTAGTTATGAGTGCATCCTTAAAAAACCCAACAATTTCTTGCATGTAGACCAGAAAAAAAAAGACCACAACTGCTCCTAAATAATTTATTAAAATCATCTGCATCTTTCCAGGTGGAATCCTCTAACTCTTTTTGGTTTGGTAACTTTGGTGTTCCATGCTTAGCTCAGGTAGATATTTGTGCTGTGATTTAAAATGCTCTCCTTTGAAAGTGTCTATTCTCTTGGTAGCGGGATGTGCACAGAAGTGTGGTAATCATGTGGATTTGGGTGTGGAGTTTTTTTTTGCCATGTCTCCTTCCACCCTCTTGTCCTGCTTCACTTCAGAATCCAAAACAGCCTCTCTCCCAATGACCAGAATATGGTCAAACCAGCTACTGTGGGCTTTCCTAGCCATGCAATTTTGATTACCAGCCCAGAAATTATGTTCTTCTGCTGTCAGCCTTAGAAGTATGAGTTGCTCTCACTTTACAATTAGAAAATGGGAGATTTGTCTCAGGTTTCAGTGAAGCAAAGATCAGGTCTTCTGACCTTCCTCCATCACAAGAGTGATGTTTCTCCTTTTTCTGACATTTGAGTTTTTCTCCTATGCCCCAGCCATCCTGTCAGAATTTTACTGCCTGCAGAATTACTGAAGATGGAGTGAATGGGCAATAAAATGGTGAATAAATGATGATAAATTTACATTTTAAGACTAATTTGAGAGGAATTTTTTAGAACTTCCTGCTACATTACCCCAGTCAACTGAACTGATTGTTATTTGCCTAGGGGGAGCTATTGTTCGATTTCAAAAAAATGTGTTGTTTTATTGATACTGAACATGACATGTTCATGTTCATGACATGTAACAGAACATGACAAAAATCATGCTTATTTTCTGTTTTTAAAATCTAGCTGAAACAATTGATTTTAAATGTAGTTTAGGAAGAAGTAGATTTTATTCTTTAGTTTTTATTGTCATCTTCTGAATAACATTGAATAACTGATTCCAAAAAAGTATATCCCATTTTAGTTTGCTGAATGTGTCCACTCTTTGGATTGATTGATGATGTAAGTAGGAAAATTATGGATTCCCTACTTCTGAAGAACAACCTCTGTGTACTGGTGAATAAATGACAGTATATCTTGCTTTCCTTGTTGCAGGTGAGCACCTGAGCCTTAGCAGTTATAACAAGCTCCCTTTGGCTAGTGGAGTAGCAGACTTTCTGCATTATCCTCACCACCCTGATATACTGAAATAAACTCCTCTGGAGATGATAACAACATGTGTAATTGGTTATTGTTGTAATAATCAACTCTGGAGGGCCATGGAGAAGGTACATTCTCCTTTCAGAATGTCAGAGCAAGTGAGGTTCACAAATTCAAGAATCATAGAATAGTTGAGGTTGGAAGCCTCTGGAGATCATCTAGTTCACCCTCCCAGCACATAACAGGATCAGGTAGAGTAGATTACAGGGCCATGTTCAGTAGAGAGTAAAAAAAAATAGAACTTTTCCTGTGTTGAAATGGAATTTTGTGTTTCTAAATTACAACCATCTTGTCCTGTCACTGGGCACTGGTGTGAAGAGCCTGTCTACTTGTTACCCTCCCTTCAGATATTTATATACATAGATAGGATCTCTCCTGAGCCTGCTCTTCTCCACACTAAATGTTCCCAGCACTCTCAGGCTCTCCTCTTAACAAGAAATGATCCAGTCTCTTGCTAGACTTCACCTATGTGGAATATCTGAAGTTGGATGAGGAACCCATAATGATCATCACATTTTGCTGCTAGGACAATTTGTCTGCTTTTTGAGGGCATATTCTCTATCAGCAATATGCTAGAAGTCTTCTACACTTCTGCTCTTTGTGACATTTTCTATTGCAATATATTCCTCCCCACATTCTGCTTTGCACTTCAATAGAAAAGGTTCAAGTCGGATTACCTTTGAAAATTACTGTTTTTTCTTCTGGTGTGTATATTTGCAGAAAATACTGCTTTAAGGAAGAAAATGTCCTATATATAACCACCTTTCTGTGTTTGTTCTCAGGGTTTGCTTCTGTACCGGTGAAAGGGAGTTGCTGTTCCTATTCTAGCCTGGCATGGACCTTCCAGACACGGTGTTCCATCTCTGTCCCCCGGACTGTGACAGTTGAGCAGTTCAGGAAAAGCAGTTTCTTCAATTCATGTAAGTCTTGAGCTGGATAAACATTGTTAACTGTAATAAGGAGACGAAGAAAAGAATACTGCTTTGGAGAGATACAGTCAAGAAAATCTATGTATAGTAACATTTTATCTCCTAAGATCATAGTTGCAACTGCAGGTATTGACACAAGTGCTTGCACAAAGTCAGTTTATTGTCTTAGGGGTTTGTTTTATGTCATAGTGAATCCATCCAATATATGTCATTGGAGGGAAGGAGGAAGCACCTTACCCTTTGTTTCCTAGTCACCTTACCCTTTGTTTATTGAGAACATAAATTGTGGGTTTATTTTTTAATTTATTTTTGAGCCACAGGCAAGGTGTACTGTGCAAGCTGCACTGTCTCAAAAATTAAATAACTGAAATGCAATAACAAGTTAAACAGAAACTGTTGATAATGTCCTGCTAATTGTCTGGTCAGCTGCAGTATTTCCCTCCGGTCCTGAAAGAATTACACCCATAATTGAGAAATGATGACTGTTTAAATTCACACTCAGGACTGTGAACTGAGGTAACTGAGGGGCCATTTCACGTGCTTTGTGGTTCCTTATCCTGTCCCATAAGGGAAGAGGAGGAATAGTAAGAACATAATCTCTGGAGGAGATAAATGCAACAGTTTGAGAGTTAAAGCTCTTTTACTGTTTATAATCCACAGAATTTAAGAGCTTTGCAAAATCAGGGTTTCAGAACTGGTCATCTCTTACTATTCTCAACATCTGAGTGGTGCAATACTGTGTTTGTTTTCTTTACATTTGCTAAAGAAATGGGGTTTAAACATTCATCCTGCTTCTGTCTTAGTCTTATCCAGTAAATTTTAACTGTTGTCTGATTTCATACAATTGAGGGTAGAGAGATCTCTAAAGACTTGCAAAAGGCTGCAGTGTGAACCACAGGTTCTGCATGGTAAAGGCTTTCTAAGGATGCCACCTGCAGGAAAAATTCATTCAGACAAGCAATAACAAGAACATGTAAGAAGCTAAGCACTGTTGTTATTTTGTTGATCTTAAATTTAAAATATAGCGCCACAGTTGTTTGCAATGTGATTACAATTTGTAGGTTAGATCGTTTCCTTAATTAGGCTTATGTTGGTATTCACAAACTCTGGATGAGCTCTGTTTTACCAGGAATTTTTCCAGATGTCTTGTTAGATGACTGAATTAAAAATATTTGTTGCGATGGCATCTGTGTTGTTTTGACTTAATAAAATTTTAAACAAGTTATTTTTAGGCAAACTACCTAAAGCTATTGGCTTATTTGATAAGATGTAACAACCTGGAAAAATTAAAGTGCACCTCCTTTAGGTATTCGGCAGAGACAGTAGCCATGAGATTCAGAAGATGGAGGGGTTTATATTTCAAAGTACAGTTTTTCTAAGAGCAATTTCTCTTACAGAAGGAAAAAATAAAATCTTCAGAATTCAAATGAAGTAGGTACAAACAGTAAAAATCACTCATATTCTCTAGCAGTGCAGTTGCTTCAGAAGTGGTAACATTTAAAATGCAGATATGACCATTTATGTGACACAGTTTTCAAATGAAATGTCAACGAAATGACAGTGCTTTGTGCCTGAGAAAGGTGACTGTACTTTTCTATCTCGTGAATGCTGCTTTATCTTCCATAGTACTTTAAAAAATATTACTATGCTCTTGTTAGTAGACTGCATCTATACCGTCAACATAACTATTATTTTTAACAGTTTAACTGGTTTAAATCGAATGAATTCATTTAAATAGGAGGAATTGCAATTATCCTAGGCAATAATCTGTGATCCTTATCCAGATGGTTGTCTCTTCCAGCTCTGACATAAAAACATAGAGGAATTTATTCTTGTCCTATGACATATTTCAGTGAGCTTATAATGAAATAATTTAAAACGATCTTCTTATTCCAGGCTTCTGTCCCTCCCTCCTTTCTCCTTTTTGCTCTCTTCACTGTGGGAAGCAGTTCAGTTTTTATTTACTGGTTTGGCTGTGTCTCAGCCTTAGGAGTTATCTTTGACCCGAATCATCTAAACCAGCCAGCATAATTTTGTCAACATCCACTATGTATCCAGGTGTATGTGAGAATAAAGAACTTTCATTTGATACTGGGACTATGTAAAAATGATTCTCTCCTACTCACAGTATCAATTCCATTAGCTACCCTTGGGAACCAGTCATAGAACCATAGGATGGTTTGGGCTGGAAGGGACCTCAAAGATTGTCCTGCCTCAGTGTCACTACCAGGGACACCTTCCACTAGACCAGCTTTGCTCAGAGCCCCATTCAACCTGGCCTTGAAAAGAAGAACCTAATTTCTGTGTTGCTAGGTGATGTTTCCTTGTAGGTTGGAACACAGAATAAAGAAGATTGTGATTTTTCAGAGGTTATAAAACTGTATTGTAATGAGCAAGAGGGAATCATTTAGACCAACAATATAAAATTGTACTCTAGTGACATGTTTTGTCTCTAGATGCTTTGAGTACTGGAAGCAGTTGTACTTAGTATAAATCTGTGTTCTTTCTTGGAAACACTAATTCCTGAAAGGCTGCTCCTTAATTACATTTTATATTACGTTTTTGTAGTCCTATGTGAGTTTTCTTTGGACTAAATTGTTCATTTTGACTACTATGTCTTTCTTGAGGATCAGAATGAAAAAAAACCATTTTTTTCAATTTTTAAGAATGAACACTGCAGAAAAATAATTACTTGGTTACCTCTTGTCATTATCAGTATAGTAAGAAGAGTTTTGCTGTTTCAGCATTAAGGATGTAATGAGTTACAATTATACAACTGCTTACTTAGCTGTTTTACAAAATTGATTCTTTTCCTTTTATTGCCTTCAGTTTTTACTACTCTTTGTCTTTCTTTGTGTTGTAAGCAAGCTGGGAACTCATCTGGCAGGAGACAAAGAAATCTGTTTTTAGTCTCAGTTAATCAGTACCTGGAATACTGTTTTCTGATACAGTTTATAGCAAGTCTGTTGGTAATACTTGTGAATTACTCAGGTGTGGCCTAATTCATCTGAAGTAAACATTTGTCTTATTCCTGGTATTCGGGGATAGTGTAAAAAGACACAAACCCAAATCATTTTCAAAATACTACATGTATCTTTTGTGTACATTAAGCAAAATGGAGTGATGTCATACAGACTTTCTTAGTGGTTGTTAGCAATCAGCTGACATAAAGCATACTTTCAGCTAAATTCAATAGTAGATCTCTTTCTGGTCTATAAAGTAAAATCTTATATATGACATTTCCCCCCCCCACTTAGTAGCCATATGCTTTTTGGTAACTGACTGAAAATGTATAGTGGCTTTTATGACTGGTCCTGTTTTAGCTCTTGAGGAATGCATGCAGGATCCTATTTTACAAAGGCAAAATAAAGTAAGGCCATAAATCACTAAGAGATTGCACATCTACTGTACTGTCTTCATTTTGGAATATTTCTACAAATGTGAAAAGCAGTACAATGATTCTCATTTCTGTTTGGAGTTATTTCCTTCACTTTTTAAGACATTTCTCCTGCTTATCTGTGTGCTCTCTAATCACCTTGATGCCTTGCTGCCAAGCCAGATTGACCTTTCTTGTAGTCAGATTTTTATTTTCTCCATTGCTGTGTTGTCTGTCTGTCATAAGCAATGTCCCCACCGTTGTAATCTTCTTTATGACAGCCTATCCCTTTCATATTCCATTCTTGTCACTTCGTCTTAGAATCAGTGTGATATCTGCCATCTTATAAAGAACTCAGTTCTGTAGCCTGTAGGCTTCTGATGTGATTCATTAAATTCAGCTGCTTCCCAAACACATGATGATATTATTATAGACTGATTAGATGAACTGCACTTTGGTACCAAATGTGATGTTTTCATCTGATTCTAGTTTTGCCAGAATTGGCATGGTGCCTGGGGCCAAACCTTGACTTGGTCTGACCTCTTTTTGCTGGATCTGTTGGCATTGCCTGGTCTACTTTGGTATGAGACAATCTACTTACTCTGTGACCTTTGCTACTTTCCTTTATTGTAATTAAAGTGATCTTATTGTACATAAATTTGGAGCACAGCTCCAAGTGCAGGATTTTTTGTGTAAGAACAAGAGCTTTTTCTTTCCTTGCAGCCGCTTGTTGCTGCCCCTCTGCAGCCTCCTCTGTAGCTGTTCTGACCCTTTGTCAGGCCACACAAACTGCAGACTGGGGAATTGTTCCAGCTTAAAAATAACCTTGCAAAGAAAAATGTAAATACCTTTATTGTATTTCCATGTGTCTAGGCTAGCAGGATTATAATTAAAAAAAAAATAGCTAGTTACACAGTACTTTCTGAATAAACTAAGAAGCTTAACAGGATGGATGATCAACCTTCCAACTCATGGAACAGTCACACAGTTCACTTAAGAATGTGGAATTACTGAATCATGCATTACCTACTTACCTTACTTTTTTTTTCTGGAAAAGACTGGTAAGGAGAGAATGCATTTCTACATAAGTTTTGGGGTTCTTTGATGGGTTTTTCTGTTGGTATCTCTCACCCCTCCACCCCCTGCATTTTGCTCACAGCCACATGCATCCGTTTGTTGTAATCAGCTGGAAGGAGTTTTAGTGGTTGACATTTCAGACACTGGTTTCAAGCAATTTGATACAGCTGCTGTTTGTGGGGTATTTCTTATTACTCATAAACCTCTGGACATTAGAGTTCACTTGAATGGCTAGAAAAGAACATGTAATTTTGGACAAAAATTTCTTTTTTACGGGGACTAAAGCCTATCCAGGAGCAAATTCAACTCTTGCCTTACAGCATTAAAGAAGTGTGATAAACATTGCTGTTATCCATGGGCTTTTCTACTTGTCCATAATACAGAAATTTCTAATTGTCTGCAATACAGCTGAAATCCATATTACATATTTTGCCTTGTTGTACTATTCGTATAATGTTATTTGAGTATGTAGTCACTTTGGGGGCCATTTGGCTCTTGGCTGCATTGAAGGAATACAGTTTTGTAGCTTCCTGGGCTGGCAGAGTTGGGTGTACTTGCTTTTCAATTTACTGAGCTTTGGTTATCTCATTCAGGATTCTCAGAAAGGAATCAGTTATGCTTCCTACTTTGAGAAGTGGTTTTGAGTGGAAAGATGTTCATCATACCCTTGGAAGGACCACCTTGACACCTTAAACTTAGAGAAATAAACCTGGGTGCTTAGTGGTACCTTTGGGCATCCTGGAGAGCTGCTGTTCCTCACTGTGTTGTCAACATAGCAGAGTTTCTCCAGTTCCAGTGTTTGCCAGTCTTTGGGGCAGGATGTCCCAAGTGCATTAATCAGACAAGAGCGAATTGCTGATGGGAAACTGTAGCAATTTGAGCGTGTTTATTTTAATACCTATGGTTATTTTTTCGTCTACTTTAAACAAATCAGTTTCTAATCAGAGAAGACAAGATTTAAACTGCCATAGTAACACTGCCCCAGGGTCAAACACGTAATAGCATTAATCTGCAAATAGAACAAGGGTGACGCTTCTGTATTCTGTGGTGAGAGCCCGTGTGTCTGGACTAACAGAAAGAAAATGACCGGCCTCATTGCCTTCTATGATGAAACAACTGCCTGGATGGATGAAGCCCCAGTGAGGATCACCTGGAGTGCTGTGTCCAGTTCTGGGCTCCTTGGGACAAGAAAGACAAGGAACTCCTGGAGCAGGAGTTGATGAAGGGACTGGAGCATCTTTCCAATGAGGACAGGCTGAGGGAGCTGGGTCTGTTCAACCCTGAGATGAGATGACCGAGAGGGGACCCCATCAATGTCTATGAGTATCTGAGGGGAGGGTGCCAAGAAGGCAGAGCCAGGCTGTGCTCCGTGGTGCTGAGCAATAGGAAAAGGGGCAGAAACTGATGCACAGGAAGTTCCACCTGAACATGAGGAAGAACTTCTTTACTGTGCAGTGACTGTGCACTGAACCGATTTTCCAAAGGGGCTGTGGAGTTTCCTTCACTGGAGATATTCCAGAACCATGTGACACAATCCTGTGCCATGTGCTCTGGAATGACCCTGCTTGAGCAGGGAGGTTGGACTAGTTGACCCACTGTAGTCCTTTCCAGCCTGACCCATCCTGTGGTTCTGTGAAGTACCATCTGTGGTGTCTTTTCACATAATCCATTTCCTTCTGGTGTACTTTGGTTTTGTCTGAGTTACCAAGGGGTCCTGTATTTCCCTCCCTTGGCTGAATAGTAGTTTGCAGTTAACTACTAAATACGTGCTTCCTAAGTCAAGCTCTCCTGTGCTGGGTAAAACCTGAAGACAGTGCATGGTCCTATACACAGCCACTGCGTGAAGAGGCCTGACCAAAGCCTGAGCTCTGTGATGAGGCTGTTTGAAGTACTTTGCATTCCTTCCTCCTTAAATTCCCTTTGCGTTTTGTATAAATAAGGCAATAAGGGGGATGTTGTATTTTCAGAACATGAGAACAGCAGCAGATTTATGTTTTGGTTAACTTTTTGTGCTTTGTGGCTTTTTAAAGCAGGCTAACCCTTGGATATTTTTAAGGGTGATTCAAGTTGACTGTCACTGATCGTGTCCTTGGATAAGTGCTTCCAGGTATTGCTGCTCCGAGTTACTGATGAATGATTTTCTATTAATGACCTTACTGGTTACTTGTTAGGAATATTTATCTTTAAATCGATTTTGAAAATCTGTGTAAGAACTGTGCATTTGGCTGTGTGCCTGTCTGGTTGCAGTAACCAGGAGCAGAGGACATCTGTGCACCAAATACATATGCACATAGTAGGAAATTACTTTCTCAGCAAGGCAGTAATCCTACAATTTAAATTCCAGCGAAACAAACATCAAGGAAGTTTCAAGTTTTGGGGTAATTTTTTGTTCAGCTTTGGTTTTCAATATAAGCTGTACACATACATTACTTATGGAAGATTTTTTTTTTATTTCAGTGACAGCTGATGAGCTGTGGAAAGGGGCTTTGGCAGAGACTGGTGCAGGAGTAAAGAAAGGAAGAGGAAAGAGAAGGAAAAAAAAGCTAAGGAAGAATCTCAATAGAGGCCAGGAGATTGGTGAAGGTACAGTCACAAATAAGGAGCTGAAGACATGTCTTGACCTTTTTGTGTATAGTGTTTCTTGATTTAATGAATTGACACATTTCTATTCCTTTCTGTGGTGTCAGAACTGCTTGAGATATTTTCGTCTTTAAACAAAAAAATCTGGATATGATTATTTAGTGTTATTTTTGCTTTTGACATACAAATTCTGCATTATAAAATGCACTTGAAATATGTGAGAGTTTGCCATTTTGTTTCTTTTTTCCAGAGTTCAGAGTTGCGACCCTAATTTGGAATAAAACATAATTGTTCTTTGTTATTTTTAAGGACGTTCTGGTTTCCTCTGGCCTGGTCTTAATGCTCCTGTGATACAAACTGGGAAAGTCCAGGCAGTTACCCAACGAAAAAAAGAAGAACAAGAGAGAATTCAGTCTGAAATTCTTCAGCAGAGAGATACATGGGAGAAGAAAAGAAAAATAAGAATTAAGAGAGAGGGAGGATGGAGTGGACAGTGTTGGGGAGGTGTCCTTCTAGATCCTCCTGACCCAGGTCCTAATGGAGGTAAAGGAAACTGATTGTCTGTCTTCTCTAACTTAGCCTTTTGCATAAGGGGCCTGGAGAAAGTGAGATCCAGACTTGTCCTGTGATTGAAAATTTGGTTTTGTACATCTGTCTTATATGCCCATACACAAGCAAGCTAAATCAAAGAACAGGTTGAGTTAACACAAGTGAAAACTTAAAAAACACTTTTAAAACACTTCTTGGTTTCACTGTTGAATTATGTTATAGACTGTATGGTGTTATGCTGTGTTACAGAGTACTATATTATGTCATAGACTGTTATAGGAGTCCTGAACTATGAAATGTTTTTCTGTGTTCAACGTCAATTGTATTGAGTATGACATATAGCCATGGCTTTTCAGTAGTTTCTTAAAGGATCCTGTGGGATAAATCAGACTTTTGTTTAATTCTAATTCACATAATGAAATACAGTTAAATAGTATGTAGCTTTTAGAAGAAGCTATAATAAATAACTAATAGTAACTATAATAGCTATACAAGTTACTAATTTTTTTATTTTCTGAGTAGTTAAATATCACAATGAAACTAGAGGTCCTATATGTAGAGCAGAGAGGTGACTTTTTTACAATGCTGTTATTTAAACTACTAGAAATTCTATAGTCACTTTAACATTTAGAAGCCTAATCTTTTTCAACTAACTAAACATGAAAAAGACTTAATTATTAACTCCTGTTGGGCTGAGTTTTTGTTGTGGAACTTGTATACGTATCGAAATTGTTCTGTAGGGCTTTATAGTAAGATGAGCTAAGAAAGACAGTCACTGTTGTTTCAGGCTCATTGCAGTTGTTCCAGGTGTTAAGCTTGTTCATATTTTCAGAACTCTCTTTGCCCAGGAGTATGTTCTCCCAGTGCAAGCTTGGACTTGGAAACTTATGTTGCAGCAAGTCATCATAAATGGGAAATTATGTGCATGGAATCACAATTGTATTGTTGTCTGATCATCTTGCAGTCACCTTTGCTCTGCAGTCTCCCTGGTGTTTTGTTAATTAATTTCTTTCTGTCTGTGAATGTTCTCTGTTTACATTCTATTGAGCACTAATTAAAAATCCTGACGTGCCTTGAACCAAGTCTTAGGGTAGTCAGAGCATTGTCATTCCAGTGTGATCTCGTGCCTTTGTGCATGTGGATTGAGGTCACCGTGGCACGTTTGTAGATTTCTGCTTTAAAAATCCACACTGTTGTTGTTTGCTGCTTCTCAGTTCCCTTGCTTCATACATGAATCTGTGTCTGTTCCTGTAGTGTCTGAGATAGTGTTGTTTCCCTCAGATTTACCTTGGGATTTTAAGGAGGTCTTGCCCTCCAATCTCTTTGAATATTTTCTGCTTGTCTTCAGTTTCAGGAACAATTAATTCTATTTTAATATCAACATCATAGTGCAGTATACAACTGAAAGATTTCCTATATTTATTTCATTGCATTGCATTTCATTACCTTGAAAGCAAATACTCCATGGAAGACAGTAATATTACAATGGACTTGGCAGACTGTCACTGAATCTTTCAATGTAAAAATGGAAGATTTGAGAAACTAAAGAATTGTTCCAAATTCTCCCTAAGTCAGTGATGGAATATATAGCAAGTCAAGAAAATGTCATGGTTCTAGTTCCATACTGTGAACAAAAGACTGTGTTTAGTTTTTTCCACTAAAAGAAGTGACAGCTGTTGCAAACAATGTTTATGCATTTATGAATTTTGCCTTCCAGTGTTTTCCTTGATTTTGCTTTTGGCTGATAGTATTGATGTAGATTACTTGCATTAAAGTTGACTGTGTGAAGGCTGTTCTGGTCAGGTCAAGTTCTGCCAAAGAGAGGAAAGGGTACTGCAATCAAAATAGGAAAATGAAACTGTCAGCTTGTATTATGAATGTGCTTGAGAAAAAGCAGTTTCTGGTCAGTATATACTGATTTCCTTTCAATCTCTTAAAAATGTTGGGCATTTTCACGTCCCTGTAGTTCTTTCAGTGTCTTTTTATTCAGAGAATGAATGATTTTGCAGAGGAATTGGGACACTGGCTCTATGCAAAGCCAGTGAAAACTCAAAACATTCTCTTTTTATACCACACTGTGTATAGTTATTTTTGAAATTGGCAAGAATTAGGAAGAATAACAGATACAATTTAACAAAACCACTTCAATGTAAGTGAGGAGTTAAAGCGATTTCCAAAGGAAAGTTTCAGATTTAATTTGGAGAGGATGTGTAGCTTAGCTTGTAATCAAAATACTCAACATATTCTAAGAAAAGCTTTGATTTCTGTGTGATGTTCAAGCAAAGCAGTTAAATTTGTATGTCTTGCTTTACCATTTAAAAAAAAAGAAAAATGTATTTTTCTTCCTTTGTGCTACTCCGGTTATTTAAGTTGGACAGTCTTGGGAGAGTGTTCCATCTTACTTCCCTGCATGTGTGGTACTTGCAAAGAGGAAATATTGATTGCAGTTGGAGTTGCTGTCCCCAGTAGAGCACAACTAACATATTTAATGATGGTTGTTTCTTAATTCTGACAGGAGCTGTGTTGTAATTGTAGCAAGAATTATTACACTTTCTGAGGGGTTATCTTAACAGCATTTATTTTTTTCCTAAAGCTAACTGCCTTCAGCTAACTTGATTTTTCTGAAGAAATGAAAAAAATATGCTTTATAAAGAAGACATGTATGCTGCTTTTCACTGACTTTACTCTAAAAGGCTGAATGAATGAACTAAAAAAATCCATTTCAGATATTTTTAGAAGCAAGCAGCTAATAAAGCTCATTTTTGATACCCTTGTTCAAATTATTCTTATGTTACCTTTTCTACTTATTTTCTA
The DNA here is from genome assembly GCA_013396695.1 of Sakesphorus luctuosus. Lineage (NCBI taxonomy): Eukaryota > Metazoa > Chordata > Aves > Passeriformes > Thamnophilidae > Sakesphorus > Sakesphorus luctuosus. Next base: position 287,110 of record VWZD01006493.1, read on the forward strand.
CTTACTGCTGAGATTACTTTATAAATTACAATTATATAAAAGTTGCATCCATTTCAAGTTATACCAACTACAGGGAGTGCTGATAGGCAAGTAATTCAAGGAAATATAACACCCTATTTTTCTCCCAACAGAAACTTATGAAGATTTTGAAGCAAGAGTCATTGAGGTAAGCATTGCAAATCTTTTCAAGGGCTTTAAAGAATTATCAGTATTTTATAATGACCTTGCAATTATTTAACAAGTCTTTGCTAAGTCAATATTATACCAATAGGATTAGTCTGGTATTCCATTTCAGCCACATTACATCTTGTCCTTCTGTTCACTGGGGCCTTATTTTCTCTGTTGAGCAAATAATAATTAATTCAAAGGTAATTTTGTGTAACTCCAAAATGGCAAATGCCTGCAGATAAAGTTTTTATGTTCAAGGTGTTCACATGCAACTAAAACAGGGAAACTAGTAAAGTGATAGGGTTATTTTTCAGACAAAAAAGAAAATCTACATCTACTGTCTTGCCTTGGTCAATTAAATGTGTGATTTTATCATCAAAGGAAATTAAGTTAGTTAAACAGGACTTTCCCCTTTTGAATCCATGTTGGCTGTCACTAATTGTGTGGACTTGTTACTTTAAAACATTCTTTTGTTGTTTACTTACCTACAGATGAAATTGCTTATGAGATTTATGTTCCTTTCAGGATTATTATCAGAACCTTCATTTGCAATTAACATTTAACTACTTTATTATTGAAAAACTAGAGTAGTCTAACTACTGCTTTGGAAAGAAGACTTCTGTCCTTTCTAACCATGATCTGAGTGCAAAGGTATCAACCTGAATCAACACTCATTCGGTGGCAGATACACATCAAGTCTCCTTGCTTAATAGGAATGTTGACACCCTTTAACCACAATAAATTAAAGTGACTGTCCATTGAGTTGTTGTGCAGTTTTAAGTGGGTAGAAATAACTATTTATCTCTTTACTACAGCTTCACTACTAAAGAGTTCTGTGAAACGTTGCCTGTGTTATTGACTTTTACTGTTACACATGGGTCCAGAAGAGGTACTTGTTTCAAAGCATCTGTGCAAACACAGTTTCTTTTAGTTTCACTCATAGCATATCATCTTGTGTTCCATCACCAAAGTGATGTCCTTTCTGGAAGGGATCACATTCTGTCTGTTGACTACCATGCACTGTCATGCACTGTTGGAACAGCTGGTTTTCCTTCAATCCTTTTTAAATTGTTTGTCTTAGAAAACTGGCAAGAAATAACATGCTTCCAGGTGTCAAGAATTTGCATTGTGGACATACTAAAGTCTCATATTCAGATTTTAGTATCTTTGTAACAGCAACTTTCTTCTTCACTGCACACCTCTAAGCAAACTATCCATGCCAAAGATTGGTTTTTCTTCCCAGACCCTATGTCTGTTTGCTTTTTTCTTGGAACATGGTCAAACAGCTCCTGTTTGAGGCAGGAAAAAGTGAACCTATCCCTTGACAACAAAATCAGAGCTGCTGCCTAAAAATTTGTGAAATCAAGTGTTTACTTGGTTTGGAGAGAAGGGAAAAGGTTGGCATTTAATGGAATTGTTGTCCAAGAGGGAATGAGATGTCCCAGTCCAGAACAGGACCAAATGTATAAAGCAGAGAGTCCTTTTATCTGCCAGGTTTGAAGGGTTTGTTGCAACACAGGGCAGCACAGGTTTAGGAGCAGGATACAAGGTGTGCAAGGTACCTTCAACTATCACTAGATAGTTTCCATCACTGACTCTTTTGAGAAAAAAACCAGATACTCCAAGTTAGGAAAATAAATAATGGCCTTTAATAATAATACTCTTACATGTTGTCTTATTTAGAGGCTTAGGACCAAGGGTGGAACCAGAAGTTCTGAATATCAGCTGTGAACCAAACCTCTCATGGGTTTTTGTTTTAGAACTCGATTTCCTGTCATTGTTCATGTCATCTGTCTTTGGAATGATGCCCAGCTGTCTTTTGCCTGAAATTGTTTTTTCATTCCTTGGTGAGGTACTTTGCACGAAGCAATGTTTTATTCAGAAATTATTTCCAGCAACGTTTGAGAATATTAATGTTATATTTGATGTGATAATAGGAGTCTATCAAAGATAGGTGGGTAGAATAGATAAGATTTTACCAGAATTAAAATAGCTTTTAAATGGCCTTGAGTAACTAATAGTGTGTACAGGGTGCAAAAGTAAGAACAAAATTAATATAACTGAGAGCAGCATTCATCTCTTTTAAACTGTGTACAGGCATAACCTATTGGAAAGTGAGTTACTTTGTGTATTCAACTGAGAGAGGGATTATGAGAAACATTTCCTCAAACAAAATAGACCAATTCACAACAGCTCCTTGTCTGAAAGTTGAAAGAATAATCAGGCAAGTCAGAAATTGATCTGACTGACAGATCTACTCCAGAAAAGCGTCTGAGGGTTGTCTCCTGATAAATGTGCAAATAATGGTATCTTTGTCCTTGATTATCTTTCTGCATTTTGCTGAGATAACCATCAGTTGGAATTACATCCAATGGCTTAAGTGTTTTCTAGATTAATCCTATATATCAAAATCTTCACTTGTTGCAGTGGTTTTTAGTATCTTGTGAGACGTGGAAAACAGTGATGCTCATTTTGGGTAATTAGAAGTCTTGAGTTGGTTTATGTGTATTTTTTAAAATCCTGCAGAAGGGAAAAGTGTAAGCTGTTTTACATGCCTGCTGTGAAAAGGATTAGAAGCAATGGATATAAATAAAGAGCAAAGGAAATTTAGATGCAAAGAATGAGTTGGAAATGGAAATTTGAATACCAGAATAGATTGGGAGTGTATGGGATGTCTGTCATTGGAGCTTTTTAAAAACATGTTAGATAATCTGTTAGGAGAGGTGGGGGGAAAATCTGCAACCTATTAACCTGATTTCTTATCTAAGTGGGGTTTTGGAGTGGACTGAGCACTATGGACTTTGACTGATACAGCAAAGACCATTTGGACCTCTTGGCTTTTATCCCTGTCTGTGTGGGAAGGCAGTTTGTAATCACTGAATTGCATGGGCACTGTTCATAAAAGAAGTGATTTTTGTTCCTGAGCCCTGCAGTTGGCAGTGCTTCCTGTTAACTGAGGGGGCACATTGCAGAAAAGTGGCTGTTGGTTTGTTACTGTGACATGTCACAGCTGACTGTCAGTTTGGGTACCCGAGTTTGCCATTCTGTGCTGGCATAATTATTTACAAACAGCAATGTAAATATTGCTATGCAATGTTTCCATGTGCTGTAGAAATCTGTTTCAAAGCTTTATTATGTTTGAATAATAAAAAGCTTTTAGAAGCAGGCTGGGGGGCTGCTGTTATATGAGATTGCCACAGATGCGAACTGAGGAAGAGGAGTGGTTTTGCAGAAAAATAACAGCAGCAGCACAAACTTCTGTATTCAAAGCCAGCAGTGAGCCCAAGATAATTGAGTCCTATAATTTTCTGATAAGTATGAGTTTTGAGATAAATAGATCTTTTTTAACATTCTTGTTTTAAATAGATGACAGACATGCTGCTATTTCTGTATGTTTTCCATCATCTTTATATTCACAGTAGTGCAGGAGATAAAAATAATGTTTGCTGGGAAATTAGTCTTCACAGCAAGAAACTGAAAGCCATTTTTAAAGGACTGTCTTATGAACAAAGGTACAACGGGCCCTTTCTGTTCTGATTATGGTACTGAAAAGCCTGTGCTTCCTTACTAAAAGAAAGAAAATGCTTATTAATGTGTTTTCTTATGATGTAAAAACAGAAGGGATATGATTTGATTTTCCCCTGTTTGTAGAATATAGACAAGCTCAGATTTTCATGTAAACTAGAATTAAAGTTGTTGTAGATTAAAACAAGATTGAGTGATTGTTAAGGGACAGCACAAGAGGCTGCAGTTTTGCTTTGTTTCTGGCTGTCCTACAGACTCTTGTGTTACTTAGTGTAGGTGACTTGGGTTACCTGTTTCTTACTTTCCCTGCCAGCCTGAAGGCACTTTTCCTGTTTTGCTCATAAGAAGAATCTTTGAGTAGAACTGGTGATAGTACTTAACTGGTGTCTAACATAATATAATCATAGTGGAAATTAAAATTTACAGGTGTAGTTGACATATGCCATTCTTACTTTCACTGAAGGGCTTCATTTCATGTGTCATCCATCCTCAGATGAATTTTTCTTTGATTTTTCTCCAAAATGAGCATGGTAACATAGCAAAAAATGTAGCCTACATTGTACCCTGTGCTATGGTGGTTATTGCCTTGTAGTGCAATCAAAATTAGAAAGTGAGACCTAATAATCTGTAAGGCCTGAAGGCACAGAACATGAGGTTAGTGGCCCTTTGAATCTTTCATGAAGGGGAGCTTTCTAAGGGAGAAGATAAAGTTATAAATAATGCCCTTTGCAGAAGACAGATCTCAGAGGGAATTTGTCCAACACTGAAATTGCCTGATACCAGTTGTGAAAAGTGTGCCTTTTGATCACTTTCGGTTTTGTTCATGCTTTTTTTTCATTCCCTGTTTTCCATGTGCCTTAGTATAGTTTCCAGAAGAATCTGCTCCATCATCTTGCCTGGCACAGGGGTGAGACTGACTGGTCTGTATTTCCCCAGGTCTTCTGCTTTTTAAAAATGGGGGTATTATATCCCTTTTTCCAGTCATTAGGGACTGACTGCCACAGTTTGTCAAAAATGATGAATGGTGGCTTAGCAGCTTTGTCTGGCAGCTCCCTCAGGACTTGTGGATGAAACTCTTTGGGTCCCCTGGGCTTGTGCACATTTAGGTTCCTTCGCTGGTCTCAGACCTGACCCTCTCCTACAGCAGGCTTAGTGTTTTCCTTCTCCCACTCCCAGCATTTGTCTTTCTCCATGGCTGGAGCACTTGCCATTGACTCCCAGGCACTCAGCAATAGGACAAAGGGACACAGGCTCAATCTCTGCCCGGGGAAAGTTCAGTTGGATATCAGAAAAAAATTCTTTCCAGAGAGAGTAATCAGGCATTGGAATGGGCTGCCCAGAGAGGTGGTGGATTCCCCATCCCTGGAGGTTTTTAAACTGAGATTGGCCATGGCACTGAGTGCCATGATCTGGTCTGGTAAAGGGACTGGAGTTGGACCAAGGGTTGGACTTGATGATCTTGGAGGTCTTTTCCAACCCAATCAATTCTATGATTCTATGATTGAAGACTGAGACATAGAAGTCACTGAGAACCTCAGTCTTCTGTTTGTCCAGGGTAACCAAGTCTCCTGTTTCTTTCCCAAGGGGGCCCACATTATCCCTAGACTTTTGCTTGCAATGTATCTGTAGAAGCCCTTCTTGTATCCTTGATATCCCTGGCCAGACTCAATTCTAACTGAGCTTTGACTTCCTTAACCTTATTCCTACCTTCCTGTACAATTTCCCTGTATTCCTCCCAGGCCACCTGTCCTTGTTTCCACCTCCTAATACCTTCTTTTTTCACTCTCAGGAGCTCCTTCTCCATCCTGGCATTTTTGCCTGATTTTTGCCTGATCTTTGCTGGGATGCATTGCTCCTGAGCTTGGAGGAGGTGATCCTTGAAATTCAGCCAGCAATTTTGGGCCCCTCTGCCCTCCAGGTCTCTATCTCCTAGGACTCTAGCAGATAGTTTCTTGAAGAGGCCAAAGTCTTCCTTCCTAAGTCCAGGACATTGAGCTTGCTGTGTCCCTCCTCACTGCCCTGAGGATCTCAAACTCCACCGTCTCATTGTCCCTGCAACCAGGGCTGCCTTGGAGCGCTGCCTTCCCCACCAGCTCCTCCCTGTTGCTGACCACAAGGTCCAACATGGCACCTCTTCTTGTTGGCTCATCTTCATAGACTTGCTACTTGTGACATAAAGAATATTCTTAATTGCACAGCATAAACCCCCTTGTGTTTTTTTATAAGTCTTTGGAAATCGTTTTCTCGCTCTTGTTTTTGCAAAGGGTGCAATAAAAAAGGCTTGTGAAAGGGAAATGCTGCATGAAATTACAGTGTCTGAGATCCATTGTTTGACATCTTTAACTGAAAAATTACATGGTATACAGGATACTCTCTCAGTAATAATTTACTTCTAATGAGATGTTGCCTGAAACATACTTCTGTTGTATTTGTAGGATCTAGATTTTGCTTTTAGAATCAAGAAGTTTTCTGTTCCCTGGATGATACTGACAGTGCCTTTAGTCTGACAATAAAAATTTCAGCCTGTCACAGGAAAGAATGAGAGGTTAGAGCTGTGCACTAGAGTTTAGTTCTGATAGTTTTGGAGTTCACATAGATATTGGCCTGCCCTAAAAGTAGAGTATAGGAATGCTACCTTCAACTGGTTCTGTTGATGAAATAATTATTTTAATCTCTTTTACTTGTTAGGCTGTAGGGAAGAAATAGGTGGTGTTTGGAACAATTTCTTGTCTTAGTAACCATAGCAGAAGACAGACTAATTTGCCTGCTCCTGAAGCACTGCTCCTGCCACTGCACACCCTTTGTATGCATTTAGGGAAACCACATGATCCCCTTTCACTTGCCAGCAATACTAGTTCTGCCCACCAGCTCATGCAATTTCTGATTTTTAGGTATGGTAGGTTAATGATACACCTGGGAGATGTTCTGCCACTGTAGTACAGGTCTGCTCTGCCCTTGGTGTTCAACAGGAGTCAACAGTGTGCCCCCGTGACCAAGAAGGCCAATGGTATCCTGGCCTGTATCAAAAATAGCAGGGCCAGCAGGCCCAGGGCAGTGATCCTTCCCCTGTACTCTGCATTGGTGAGGCCACACCTTGAGTGTTGTGTTCAGTTCTGGGCCCCTCAGTTCAGGAAGGATATTGAGGGGCTGGAGCGGGGCCAGAGAAGAGCAACAAGGCTGGTGAAGGGACTGGAGCACAAGTGCTATGGGGAGAGGCTGAGGGAGCTGGGGTTGTTTAGTCTGGAGAAGAGGAGGCTCAGAGGTGACCTCAGCACTGTCTAGAACTACCTGAAGGGAAGTTCTAGCCAGGTGGGGGTTGGTCTCTTCTCCCAGGCACTCAGCAATAGGACAAGGGGGCACGGGCTCAAGCTCTGCCAGGGGAAATTGAAGTTGGAGATCAGAAAAAAATTCTTTCCAGAGAGAGGAATCAGGCATTGGAATGGCCTGCCCAGAGAGGTGGTGGACTCACCATCCCTGGAGGTTTTTGAACTGAGATTGGCCGTGTCACTGAGTGCCATGATCTGGTAAATGGACTGGAGTTGGACCCAGGGTTGGACTTGATGATCTCGGAGGTCTTTTCCAACTCAATCGATTCTGTGATTCTAAGAGAAGGTTTACAGGGGCATGATCTGGCTAACACAGGTTTGATTTTTCTTTACAAGCTTATTACTCAATTCTTTGAGGTAACTAGTTTCCCAAAACTTTTAGCTATACCCCTGAGCCTCTCTGGGCTCATTTTCATGCAAGTGCTTTTCCTTCAGCTCTGTATCCTCCTTGCATTTTAACTCATCTCACCTTGCACCTTAGAGAAGTATTGGGACCAGAGGTTTTTATGCCATGAGCGGATCAGCCTGTGCAGATACTCTTCTCTGCCTAACAGCAGCAAAATAGCTGCATCAAGAGTGTAGCCTAGAGGTAGCAAGTTCCTGAAAATCATTACTAGAATATGATTTCTAGTAAGGAGGCTTTCCAAGGACAATCAAGTTAGCTAGTTGCTTATCCTGCTTTTACAAGAACAAAACCTCCGGGGAAGTACTGGATTTTTTACCCTTTTTCTAACAGTGCAACAGCTGAAATCACAATAATGTGTAGCAGCCTGTCTTTGACTGTAACTTATTTCCACGTTGTCGTTTCTCTTAATAAATATTTGAGGTGGTTTTATTTTGGTTTTGAGAGGTGCTGTTCTTCAAAAGAAAGCTGGATTTGCAGTATCACGACTGGATAATGGATACAAAGAGACAGTTAATTTGAGGTACATTATGATTAAGGCTGAGCATGCATTACATCTGTTTTCAAATTTTAAAAATTGGCTTTAAATCTAGCTTGAGTGGCAGTCTAGTAATAGGGGTAATTGTGTCTTAGTTTCAGTCACTTTTCCAAGGTCATGTTGTTTTAAAAGTGGCACATTGTTCATTTTGCACTAATTAATTCCAGTGCAGCTTAATGTAAGGCTTTAGCAGCATGCTTTATTTCCCAAGACAGAAAAGAAGCATTGCTGAGCACTCTGCAGAAGAGCACTGCTTCCTTTTATATAAGGAGGCTTGGGACTGTGTTGCAGCAGTTGTGGCTGCCTGTGTACATTGTCAAGCTTGAGAGGCCTTCACAGCATTTCAGGAGAGATGCAACTGCACCGATCATGATGGGTGGCTGAACACATTTTCTTACAGAGCTGCTCACAAAGAGCTGACAAGTGCAGTTTTAGGAAGGCTTCTGGAAAAGCTCATCGTATGTGTCTTTATTGCCACATTCTGGAAAGGGAGGAGAATGATCCATGAGGTGGTTTTTACAAACATCCTGTCCTTTATTTTTGACAGTACACATGCCAACTCTATTTTTGTAGGAGTGCTTATTCAGGTTGGCAATGGAAGATAAAAGTATGTGCAAAGCAAAAATAGTATGCTCTTGATGCTCCTGGAGAGATCTCTCTGCTTTGCTCTCTTTTCTTTCATCATTATTTTGCATTTTCTGTAAATAGCCTGTTTCCACAGGCACTTTCATCTTATGGGGCTTGGATTTTTAGCTTGTTCCTGTAAGCAATAAGATTGAAGAAAGAAAAATAGCTTGGAATAAGCAATTAGCAAAGCTGATATTTCCTCAAAGTGCTTTGTAGAATGTGCGTGTGCCTTGAATTAAACAGCATCTTTATTTTCATGAAAGCAAGGTGGAATTTTTCAGAAGCACTCATTCCTAATCTATACCCAGTGAAGGCACTGGAATCTTGAGGGGTTTGTTGGTTTGGGGCTTTTTTTAGGTTTGATTCTTTTTTTGGTGAATTTTTGTAAGAATGTTTAAGCCATGACCAAGTATTTTGTAATAATCCACTTTGAAATGTGTAACACTAAAACCAGGCCAGCTTACTGAAGAATTACATATAAGGAAAAGAAGGAAGCACTGATATGGAAATCATATTGAGGCTTCAAGAAAGTAGAACCTGATGCATTTGACAGGAAGAAGAGAAATAACACCATGAAATAAATCCTATCTTTTGACTGGTAGTTCTGAGACACATTTTAACAGAGTCAAGCAATATCCAGTATGTTATTTTATATATATCTATTTTTATATAGACTATGTATTATATTTTTATACTTTGTTTGTGGTTCATATAGTACATACTTGATGTAAACTATATGTTTACATTTAAATATTATAATCGCAGAGTCAGAAGTAAATTTAGATTTCTAGAATGCTGAAAGGCCCCCTGTCACCCCAGTTTTATTGTGTCCCCCCATCCAAACTAAAGAGCTTTCTTGCATCTCTGCTTGAATTTCTTGCAGTTTCTGTAAACATTTCTAGTTCCAGGAATGAAATACCATTTTCTTCTTCTTCCCCTCTCTTAAAAAAGTCTTCAGCAACTGTTACCTCAGTCCTGAGACCAAAACTGCACTCGGCAAGTAGATTCCAATCCAAAGTTTTAATTCGTGTAAAGCAACAACAGACCTTGAGCAATTCCTAAGTGTGCTTCTAAAATATGTTAAAATATGAGGGGGGAGGTTAAATATTAGTGTCACTTCCCATTTTTTTCCCCCATGTTTTTTCCTCATGCTGGAAATGGGGCATAAAGCTGGCAGCATCAGAGCATCTGTTGTGCAGCTAAACACAACAGAGGGGATATTTTCATGAAACTGCACTGAGGTAACTTTGAGGTTTAGCAACCTTTATGTATTTAATACCTTGAAGCCAGTGTCCCACTGCAGATGATGCCCATTGACAAAGACGGTGTGTGTGTAGATGTAGATATAGATGATATAGATATAGATACAAATATAGATATAGATATAGATATAGATTACAGACCTCTAATACCTTTTTTTGGTAAACTTAATTCTCTTTAAAAAAAGCCCAGACCCACACCCAAAACATTTGGACTGTGCACTAACAAGATGCTTTGTGTTGTTTTTTTTTCCTTCAGGTGAAAAATGTGTTTTGTATGAAGGCAAAGGAAGGCAGAAAAAAATCAGTACGTGCCTTAGTGGCTATTGGAAATGGTAAAGGGGCTGCAGGTAGGTGCATTTACTGTATGAAAAGATGCCAGATCTGTCACTGTTTATAATAGCACTTCAGGAGGCATGGTGATTTAAAGGGACTTTCATACTTCAAAGAAAAAAATTATCCTTTTTTCTACTGGACAATATTGAAATACCTGTAAGAATTTTGAGTTTCATCTACAGAAGCAAGCTTTATAATCAAATTATACACTTCATTTTGTCTGAAAAAGAAATAGAATACTTGGAGCCCTTTGAGTGAGGTCTCACGGTAAACTTCAGTGCTCTGCAACTTGACCCATTTGTAGACCTTCTCCATTATGAGTCTTTCTAACAGTCTCTTCAGTGGGCAATTTGACATCTAACCATAGAGATGCTGTCTATGGCATAAATAGGACAAATCAGAAGAAACATAAGGTTATGAAATATCTTCTAATAGGAGCTGTGAAAAGAGATCTTTCCCTTGCAAAGATTGGATAAAGAATGCCACTCAGGGGCATTCAGTTTTGTTGTGGTTTCCTTGGAATGAGGCTCTAAGCACAATTATGGATGGAGCATAGGGATGACCAAGCCATCTCTAGAAACAATCAAACCCTCTCAAGGCAGCATACAACCAGCATGAAGGCTCTATGCAGCCACCCTGCACAGCAATGAGTTTCTTCCGTGTTTCTAGTTCTGTTATTGAGGAAATAGTGATTGTCTTTCACTCAGTTTTCAAATTTTTCAAATACCAGGAGTTAAAGACTTTATTGTTGATTGTGCAGGATAAGTTTTATTTAAGAAGGACCCTTGAATGTGCTACATTTTTCTCCATAAGGAGATAGTTTTCATGCATTCTCTTGTGAACATAAACCAATGTACGTTAAAATTCTCTTTAGATGTCAAATGGACGTAGAGATAAGACACCTGTGCAGAGTTCAATGAAGAATCAGTTAAAAAATAAAAAATAATAGCTCTGAATGAAATAATCTAAATTATAGAGAATTCCTACGTCTATCAGGAGGCAGGAATGTGGCATGTGTTGTGTTAGTGACAATACAGGAAATTGTATTGCTGTGGGCCTGTGGTAAAGAAAATCCTGTTTTCAATATATATGTAGAGCATTTACCTTTTGGATATAAATAGTCTCCTTTTATTATAAGCTGAATAGATATCTCTGATAATGGGATCTAGGTGGGAGCTTTAATAAGACAGCTGTATTTCCAGTGAACCAGAGTTTTGCAGAAATTCATTTATGTGAAAGATTGAAGTCCAGATGTGTTTCTGGAGCTGAATTTTGACTGCACTTTGGAGTGGAGGAAAACTTGTATAGAGAGGAAGGTGTGGTTCTCTAGCAGAAAGATGTGTTACTCTGAAAAAATTCTTCCTGTTTCTTCTTTGGAAACATGAAACATGTTATCACTGTAATCCATATGTCCTGAATGATTGAACTGAGGTTGTCCCAGGGAACACATTTTTGTTACTCTCTAATGTATTGCATGACCTCACAGCATTAATACATTGCTGTTGTGCTCTATGTGTGTGTTTAAAAGAATAGCAAGGTTTCCTTGCATTTTCTTGTGCAGGAATCATAAAGTGACCAAGACCTCTGGGTGTGTGGTGTGTACACAGGGAAAGCTCTCAGGAGGCAGCTGATGGCAGACACTACCCTTGACTGCTTCTTCCACAGTCATCTCCAGACCAGTGGTCATGTCCTTTTTGCTTGTAACACCATAAGAGTCAGAATAGTATTTCTTCCCTAGATCTTTTCAACGCATTTCTGCTGTAATGTCAGCATGAAATTGGTAAGTTGGTGTTGGCCAACAGATTCAATCCCATTGATTTTTTGGTGAGGTTTCTGCATACAGGTAACCCACAGCTCCAGCCGACATAACAGAAACACCAGAGGACCAAAAAAGCTGGATTTGCTGCTTTGAAGTTAAATTATTTCAATTCAAACTGTCTTGACGCTGTTGGACTCTACAGCATTTGTAAAAACAGTTGTTATATTCTCTTTTTCATTCCAGTCAGTTGATGTCCTGCTCTGACCTGACTGCTCTGAGATCTCTGGCTGAGATTTCACAGTTGACCTGGTAAACAGGAGTAGGTCTGAGGGTTCAGAGGGAATTAGGTATCAGTTTTTAAACTGACAGTCTGTATATTCCCTCTTCTACAGATATGTGTTTTTTGCAAATACACTATTTTGTTAAACCTGGTTTTCACAGAATCAGTTTTCATATTCTCTATTTCACAAAGGGCAAACCAGTCTCCTTTGCTTCCCAGATCTTGAAGCTACTGTTTGTACAGACATAGTTGATATATCTGCATCAGCTTCCTTTTTTTTTCTTCAATCCCTTCTTTCTTTTTAAACAGAAGAATGGACTTTTGTTATTGTTGTTGTTTTCTGAAGCAGTCACCACTTTTCAGTTGTTTGAAACAAGTTTGGTCAAATACCCAAAAATAACTTAAGCCTTATTTGTTTTCATTTCACACCAAGCAGTTGGAATTCAGATGTTAGGCATTCATAACTTTGTTTCTGTGATTTTCTCTGAACCATTGTCTGCTTATGATCTGTACAGTGGAGTGGAAATTTAAATAATGAACAAGGTAGTGAGGTTTTCTGGCTTTTTTCCACTTTTCTTTCTGAAGCTCCTGCATCATCTCTTTCTGAGCAATAAAATGACTCTCTTTGTCTTGCAGGTTTTGCACTGGGGAAAGCAGGTGACAGGATGAATGCTCTGCGGAAAGTATGTCGATGAATATTTCTTGCTTGATGGCAAACACAAGTAATTTGTACCAATGCTTTTGGGTTTTCCTCTAATAATCAGTATCATTTGTAGTCTTTGCAGAGAAGTAAGTCTATTTATCTGTCTTGATACAGATAATCATAGAATCATTTAGGTTAGAAAAGATATTTAAAAGATCATCCAGACCAGCTGTTGATCTGATAACTCCCCCACAAGTCATGTCCCTTGAGTGGCCTGCAATGAAATTCTGTCAATACACCCTCTTTTTTCTTTCTATTCCCTTTTCTATGGCTGTTACCTATGCTCTGCCCTTGGTCACTTGTTTCCAATATCTGTATATCATACAGTCTGCTTGTACTGTTAGTGTGTAGGAATTTTTCTCTTAAACGTGCATAATGACCTTATTAAGGCTCCTCTAGATTTCAAGGTATTACTTGTCCATTTACAATAATCTAGTTTGTTACAATGCTCAACCAAGCTATGAAAGTAGCAATGCTAAAATACATGAAGTTTGATGAAGCTGTTGCTGTACTGAGAAATCTTTTTAGGTGTTAACTTTGTTAGGAGAAAACAGTTCTTTAAAGAGAACATTTTCATTCCCATAAAGTTTAGATGGGGCAAACCCTTTCTAAGTTTTTTTTTCTTGCTTTTTGTTTGTCTAGTTAACTGAGCAATGGCAAATTTCAAATGCTTAAAAGAAAAATTCAAGGAAAAAATACTTTCTGTTTTTGTTCCATAGGCAAAGAATAAAGCAATAAACTGCTTACATTATATAGAGCTGTATCAGAACCACACAAGTAAGTATTATGCTTTTCACATGAGTACTGAATATACCAACAAGAACTGGTTGCAACTACTTGCAAAGCATAAAAAAATGTTAACTAAAGTTTTTCTGATCTGGTGCATTATATTATTATTATTCATGGATTATTTTGTTTCTGCAGCATGCTTGTGTGAAATCTTAGCCCCAGACTGCTTCAGCTAGACAGTGGTAACAGAGTACATAGTTAAATAGATGACCATTACCCATAGTGAATATGGGCTTTAATCTTCCACTCAGATTTGTATCGACTGTTTTAGGAAGGTCTGTGAAAAAATGTTGAGATTAAATAATGTGAGGTGTTAAAATACTGAGAGATTTATCTTCCTTTAGTCTCCTGCCTTTGCCATGAAAGATTGGGGCAGACTTTTTAGTAGGTTCTATCGTGAGATGACAAGAGAGAATGGTTTTAAAATAAAAAAGAACAGATTCAAACTAGATATAAGGAAGAAGTTTTCTATAATGAGGGTGGTGAATTGCACAGAGAGGTGGTGGATGCCCCATCCCTGCAAACATTCAAGGTCAAGCTGAACAGGGCTCTGAACTACCTGATCTAGTTGTAGATGTCCCTGCTCATTGTAGAGGGGTTGGACTAGCTGACCACCCAAACAATTCCATGATTATCTGCTTAAAGTTTGGATACTTAATGTGTAGTATTTCAGGTTCTTTAAAAATAGGAATGGGGGAAGGAGGTAATAACAGTATTAGATCTTTTCTGGCACATTTGAGGTAAGGAAGTCAGATACTGCCAGGGCATTTTTTCTTGCAGTGAACTCCTGTGCTTTTCTGCTTTCTGTGTCAGAGAAGATGATTCCCTGTTGACTCAATCCAGGGAGAACCCTGGACTGGAGAGTCAGTTGGATGTTTTCTGGTAGTTTTTTGTTAATTCAATTAAATTCCATACAAGTCCTCTCTGATGTCAAACATGATACCAGTATACCAAATATTCTGTTATATTTTGGAAAAATTTTGATAGATAGTACCTTACAGAGTATATGAGTGTAGATAAAAATTCAGTATAATTAGAAATTCAACTTATAAATACAGAACTCTAGTTATCTTCATAAGTTTATTCCTTGAGCATTACTATTTCACACTAACAGATTATAGATGTGATTAAAAGCTGGTGGTGTTTCTACCATGCTTTCCATTCTACTTAACATAGAGGTCCTCTCTGAGCCATCTTGACTGCAGTGCTAGAATTCACTATGCAGTCACTGAAGCAGATGTATATAACAGCCACCTGAGTTTGGGGTTCCTTTTGAAGCAGAGAAAAGCAGGAAGACTGGAAGGGTAAATATTCAGTATGAAAAATCCAAGAATGCTGATGCCTATAAGGAGATCTTAGGTTTAAGAGCTAATTATTAAAAATCTGACTATGAGAAATGTTAAATTGTATCCTGTGAGCTTCAAAACTAAGTGAGATTCATTGGAGGCATACAGATCTTTTTTTCAAGTGGTTTTGTATACACTGGTAACATAATATTCACAGATATGTCAACATTCATAATCTATTCCAGAAATTTACGCAGATTAACCCTTCTCTTTAAAGAAGTCAGAGGAGAGTAAAAACAACTCGCCATTCACAGTTCAGAAGGAGAAAGGTACTAGTTAAAGTATTTCTAGAAGGAAGAATTTAGCTGTAATGCCTTTTTTTTCTCCCCTTCCAGTTTACCATGACATTTCAGTTAAATTTAAAAGAACAAATATCCGCATGAAGAAGCAGAACAAAGGTAATTAAAGCGGCCTGGAAATTTTGAAGTTTTGTTAATTACTGACTAGTATTTATTTGATGAATTTAAACTTGTGCAGTGTCTATTCTACCATGTTTTAAATGTTGAAAATGATCAGTTGTTTTTCGTTAGAAATGCCTGCTGTTGATGACATAGCTTTGCTATTGTAAATTGGTGTTTGCTCCTCTTACGCTGGTGGGAGCTCTATTTGTAGTTTTCTTTCACACTTCCTAAGTGTAGTTCCTTTGATTTTACATTAACTAGATGTGGAAAAGTCTAATCTAATCTAATTAGCATAGGTGTTGGATGCAAAGGCCTTTAGAAGAATCCTGCAGGTTTTGCTTCCCACCATATGCCCTGTGCATGCTTTGGAGAACTGATAGGCTCTTTTGATTATTTTTCAGTGATTTTTTTTTAATTGTTTCAAAACAAGATTCAGAGGTAATTTAGCATGCAGTGGTGGGAGTGCTTCAAATGTGCATCAGAGTGCAGGCTGCATCTGTGTGCCTGTTCCCCTCCTAAGTCCACACTGGAACAATATGGGCAGATGTCCCCCTTCAATTGCCCCAGTCTTCCTGTGGTCGTGAGCTGGAGCCAGGACAGCATACAGCCTGCTACTTCCCCAAGACTATTACTGCTTTATTCTCCTTAAAATCAAGAATTCCCAGTGTGGAAACTAGAGGGATTATCTACCCTGATTCATTGTTTTGCACCATACCAGCACATTGTCACACCAGCTGTTTGAGCTTGATGCTCACTGTCCAACACATGCACTCAGACAGTTGTCCTTCATGCACTCCACACTCACAAGTCCCCCTGAGTATACCAGCATGGACCCCTTGTCCACCTGATACCCTGGACTAGATGGCCAGTGCAGCTTATGGATGCACATGCCCATCTCATGCTGACCAGGACTGGAGAAGATATAGATGCTCAGCCTCCCTCCCCAACAGCCACAACGAGGCAGACAGGCAGTGACTTGTAGTCCTGCTGCAGCCACTGGTGGCTTTCTATAGTGCTATCGATTCTCACACCCCTCCCAGTCCAGGTGTCCCTTGGTTTACAGTGTTAGTGGTTGCAAAGTCCAGGTTGATCTTCCTGAAAGTGGCACCTGTAGTTTCTTGATAGCTCACCAGTTAGCAGTGATGTTTGTTTCTTGTCATTGTCTCTCTGATTTTTTTAGATCTGTGTCTCTGTGTATTTCATTTCTGGTTTCCCCTTCTCCCCTCAGTTTCCTCACTGACAAGGTCTCCAATCCGATAACCTCACTAGAATAGACATTCTGACACTCTGACACGCTCTCATCAGTTACTGTGGCTGACCAGGTTTGGTTCTCATCACTGCCTTACCATTTGTCAGTCATGTTGATGTCCCTTGATGTTCCTGTCACTCTCTTTTGACATACCCTTACAGCTGAAGTAGTTACAATTAAAAGTACTTTCAGTCCATGATGGTACTCTCAGCCTTTCCTAATACAAGAAATGCTCTAGTCCCTTAATCACCTTCTTAGCACTTGGCTGGACTCTATCCAATATGTCAGCATCTCTCTTGCAGTAGGTAGCCCAGAACTGGACAGAGTGCTCCAAGTGTGTCTCAGTTTTGCTGAGTAGAGGGGAAGGATCACCTCCCTCAGCCCACTGGCAACAGTCCTAACACAGCCCAGGATACCACTGGCCATTTTAGCTGCAAGGACATGTTGCTCACTTATGGTCAACTTGGTTGCCACCAGGATCCCCCGAGCCCTTTTCTGCCATGTTGCTGTCCAGGCATTAAGCCTTCAAAATGTGTTGGTGCATGTGGTTCCTCTCCAAGTGCAGGGCTTTGCACTTGCCCTTGTTGAGATTCCTGTCCGCCCATTTCTGCAGCCTGTCAAGATCCCTCTGGGTGGCAGCACAAGACCTTCTGGTATAGCTCCACTCCTCCCAGTGTTGTATTGTCAGCAAACTTGCCAAGGTTACACTGAGTTCCCCTATTGAGATAATTTATGAAAATGTATCCAGGTGAGACTGACTCTCCTTATAGTTGTAGGAAGGAGGAAGCTCTCATCCATGCATGCTAGGTATTTCCTGGATTTCATATGTCCTTCTGTATTCTTTCCCCAGCATCTGTAGGGGTGGTTGAAGTCCCCCATGAATCTCAGGGCCTGTGAGCATTATGCCCCTGTGTCTGTAGAAGGCCTCATCCATTTCCTCTTCCTGATCAGGTATCCTTTAGCAATCTGACATGCCCTCCAATGTCAGCCATGTTGGTCTGCTTTTTCACCATAAAAATTACCCATAAGCTCTCAGCTGGGATCATCCATCCCCAGAGCAGAGCAGATCTCCACATATTTCAGCTATTTTCTCACAGAAAGGGCAACTCCACCTCTTTGTCTTCACAGTCTTCCTTTCTAGAGAGCCTATATCCCTCCACTGTAGCACTCCATTGCTGTTAGCCATCTCCCACATCTCTCTGATTTCAACAAGACCATTAGATCCACATGTTTATCCTCAGTGCTGCATGCGTTAGTGTACAGAGGCCCCTTAACATGCTGATTTCCCAGAAATCACTTTTCTATAACACTACCTGGGCAGACACTTTCTTGTTTACATGCAACCTACTCAAAGCCTTTCTGATTAGTTTTGCTTTCCCTTTTGCTCTCATCACTCCAGACCTTTGTTTATCAGCACTGTCTGTCACACCTCAGAGGGCTGCTGATAACGCTTTCCCTCGCCTGTCAGTCCTAGTTAAAGCTCTCCTTACCAGATCAGCCACCCTACTGGCAAAGATACCTTTGTCCTGCTTTGCGGGGTAGATTCCATCTCTCCCAAGCACATGCTGATCCTCAGCAAGGTCTAATTCTCATAGAAAACAGAACCCTGTTGGCAGCACCACCTCCACAACTGTTGTTGACCTGCATTATGATTGCTCTCCTCCTTACACCCTTTCCCTTTCTTGGCACAGTTGAGGAGAACACTGCCTGGGCCCCTATGCCCTGACTATCACCCCCAGAGCTCTGTAGTCACTTTTGATACTCTCCAACTTGTTCCTGGCAGTACCATTGGTGCCCTCGTGGAAGTGAAGACTGAGGCAAAGTACCACATTGGGTACCTCAGCCTTCTCCATATCCGTTGTCTCCAGTTTTCCCTTCTCATTTATCACAGAGGGTACACTTTCCTGGGCCTTTCTCATCTGACCTGCGTACTTAAAGAATCCCTTCTTGTTGTTTTTCACATCCCTTGCAAAGTCCTATTCCATCTGTGCCTTGGCTTTCCTAACCCCTTTACTCTCTCCAGGTCACGTGTCCCTGCTTCCACTGGCCAGGCATTTCCTTCTTACTCCTCAGTTTCAGAAGTAGATCTTTGCTCAGCTGTGCCATTTTCCAACCTGCCTTGAATGATTTCCCATACACTGGGATGGAGAGCTCTTGCACTCTAAGTAAAGTGGCCTTAAACTGTTGCCAGTTCTGGTTGGCTTCTTTGTCCCTAAGGACAGTTTCCTAGAAGATCTCATTCACCAGCTCCTTTAACATCTGGAGGGTCACTCTTCCAAAGTTCAGGGTCCTGACTTGGCTCCACACCAGGCCCATGCTCCTTGAGGTCACTCACTCCACCAACACATGGTCACTCCAGCCCAGGCTGTCCCCATCTGGATCCCTGTAAGCAGCTCATCCACATTGGTGAGACCAGGTCCAGACACCTCTCACCTCTCTTTGGTGTGTCCAATACCTGGTCCAGGAAGTGGTGCTTCCCCATCATATAGACAGGACTAGACAAGTGAAAATCCCAATTAAAAAGTAATGTGATGTGAATATGTCAATGTGAACTTCACTCAGAGTAGTTCCTTAGTGTGGATTTAAAGTGGATGTTCTGTTTTCCAAACTCTCCTTAGTTATTACTTAGAAAATCTGTTGTAGATTACCTGCAACAGGCTCTGTTAGTTTATAGGAAGGATACATTTTAAGTACTTCTTTTGCTTACCTTTGTATCCTTTTCATTGTCAGAAAATGTGTTACATCTGAACGACCTTGTTCTTTTATATTGGGCTCATTGAATTAAACTTCAGTACAGCAGGTTAAACATGGCTGAGCCCAACTTTTTCTCCACAGCTGGAATCCTTTGCTTTTGTGTTTGGAATAAATTTTGTTCAGAGACTAATGGATTAGTCTGGTGGCTTCTGAGTTTCGTGTATTAAATAATCTGCAGAAATTTAATGGAGATAAAATGGGGGGAAAGCAGCAATAAAAATGCCAGAAATTTCATGCTTTCAGTCAGTGAAAATGAAACTCTCACAGCCTTTCAGACGTAATTCATGTGTAATTTTGTCTCAAGCTTGACTTTGTTTTGTAGCACAGGAAACAGTGTTGTCTCAAATGGCAGAGCAAGTGGCTTTGGACTGTTATCATTTCTTTTCTGATTATAGGTTCAAAGAAAAAGGGACATAATAACAGAATAAAACATGCAACACTGGAATAGATTTTTTTCCCTCCTTTACTTAGCAGCAAGACCATCCTGCAGAGCTTTTCACCTGTTAAGTGAGATACATTAGAACTATCACAAATCAATTTTTTCAAGATTACTAGTGCTAGGCCACGTGAAACAATGGCTGTGGGGAACAAGAGAGCAAAATCAGGGTCCTCAAAAAATTAACTCATCCATTAAAATTTGGCAGGTGTAAGGAAATCATTTGCAGTTAATGCCAGTGTACTACAACTACACATTGGAGTTCATATAATCTCCATCTCAGTCATGGAGATGGGTGCAGATGACATGCAAACCTCTGTTGTGTTTGTGGATTTTGAAATATGTTTGTCTTTCCTTCACTTTGTGCCACAAATATTACAACAAAGTGTAATTCGTGCCAGTTACTGGGCCAGGAAAAGGAGAGTGATGTCTCTGCACAGTACCTTGATAATCTTTGCTGTCTTGCTCTCTTGATGGTACCTAGTGTTCTGTTAGTTTTTGTCAGATGAAAGGGCAAACCATCACTTGTTTTGTGGCTGCTGGATAGTGGCTGTTGTATTTTGCATAGACTATGATGGTGGTGAATTGCTGTTGTTGAGTTAGGAGGAAAGTAAATTTTGGAGATCAACTGCAGAGTGTGAATTTGGTATAAATGGGTGCAGTGCAGTGCAATGTGCAGGCAGCTTCAGTCCCACTTTCATTGTTCAAAGCTTTGCTCACCAAAAGCCAAATAAAATAAAATTGTGGTTGGTTTTATTTGGCTACCAGACGGCTGTGGACAGCAAGAGGGACCAGTGTCACTGGGCACTCACCTCTTTCCCAGCAGCTCTGTTTTTAGACCAGGGTTTTCTGTTGCAGAATTATTGCCCACAGACTGACTTGGTGTTCCCTTCTCCTTCCTTCCTCAGTTTCTCTGCCAGCTGTGTGTCTGATAGAGATCTTGAGCACAATCTCAGGCCTTAGGAAGGCACTCTAGGCCTCTCATCCAGCAGCAATCCCCCTGTGAATGAGAGATACTGACATGGCTCCTAATGCAAACTCCTTCTGGAAAAAAGCCCGAAGGAGAGCAATTTAAATCCCTCCATCATGTATGTGAACCAGGATTTTAAAAGTCAGGTCATTAAGAGTTACTGAAGCTCCTCAGTGGTTGTTCAACAGAAATTGCAAAGGAAGTGTTTTTGAAGTTTATGTAGGTATTGCTTTTTAGAACAGTCTTGATCCAGATCCAGTTACATTTAGATTCTCTTCCCTTGTAGGGGGTTCTTTTTAATACTCTTCTATGTAAAATTGTTGCCTTGCTTCTCTGCTGATTTTGGTAGTGGGAGCTTTGGGAAGTTAGTGTGTTATTTTTCTGTGGAGTGGAAGAAAGGAATTGCCTTTGTTTGGTGAATGTTCACAGGGTCGGGGGCTATGTTTGTGAAATATTGTTCTAAAGCTGCCAATGGTACTTCCAAGGAATTCTACCCAAACCTGTGGCATTAAAAAATTCTTCAGGTTGCATTTTTAATGGTTTTATGTTTTGAGATTATAGGTGGTGATGTTTTGAGCTGGTTTTGCAATATGTTAAGTAAGGTATATTTGATGTAAAAAAATCTTTTATCTTTATGTTGGCATAGCTGCAGAGACTGAGAAGAATGGCCTTCCCAGAATGGTTTTGCTATTTTTAATATGTAATATGTTCTGACGTGCTGTGTAACAAAAACAACAACACAGAGGTCTTAGTGCTCTTGCCTTCCTTCTTAGTAAGTTGTATGCTTACAAATAATCACATAATGCTAATTTACATGTCTTTTTCCCCAGGGTATGGTCTTCATTGCCACCGAGCTATTATTACCATGTGCAAACTAATTGGCATTAAAGACATGTATGCCAAGGTTACTGGATCCAAAAACTTGATTAACATTACCAGAGCTTTCTTTAAAGGCTTGACTGAACAGGTAAGTGCACTCTCAGTGGTTCTATCCATTCTATCTATGAGAGAACAGAAAGGGATGGATATTGTAATAGTTTGTGGTCAAACAGTTTATATTCTAGGCTTAAAATGAAGTCATTTTCCAAAAAGCAAACAAAATCAGCAAGGGGATAATTCCTCAGCAGTTTTATGAAGTTTTCCAGTCAAAAACAGAGTGTGTGTAATTGCCTGTTCCACAGCCAAGTGCCTGCAGGGGAAATCTGAATTTCTGGGCTTTCATTTGTTGTGCTTTTGGCTATGGTTGAAAAATCGTGGGCAGAGGAAGTTGTGGACCAGCTGTGGTTGCTGCTGCCTGTTTGCCTGTTTTCTAAGTTTTCATTGCCCAATGAGTGAATGTCACAGCTTCTATTGCTAGTATAATTAAGATCTTTGAAATAAGTCAGGGAGGTGGTGTCATTTCCTCTAAGTGCTCATAATGGAGATACCTCTGACTGAGCCAGCTGCCTGTAGTTGATGGAAAAGATCCAACATGCAGCATTTCATCTGACTTCCTCTGAACAGCAGCCTTAGGATGAGTCAGTCCTTTGGAAATTCCTGGTTATCTCAATTGTTCGTAGTTTTGGTAGCTGCCAACATTTAGCTGCATTCCAAGTATAGCCCTACAAAGCTCTAGTTGTCACATCTGTCCCCCTGTCCTACCCAACTTTATTGGTTTAGCCTAGAAGGTGAGTGGGTTATGAACCTTTTTGCCTAATGGGATAGTTACAGATCTCATAGCTTAGTAGTATCTGAGGTTAATCAGACTTCAGCAAGTCTGGCCTCTATTTTCAGTGCATTGTCTCTGAGAAGTTTTCCACAGAATGAATAGAAGGATAGAAGAATAGAAGAAGGGCTTACTGCATAGATTATTTGAGAGATATGCACTTGATATATTTTCTTAACCACCCTGAATGGGCGAATTGCCTGTTACCATACACATTTATTCTGTAAAATCTGAGTGTTGACAAACACCTTGTATGTGAGGAACAGGTGAAGTTGAAAATAATGTTAAATTCATATCATTAGCTAATATTACCTGTCAAATTAGCACTTTGCGGTTGTCAAAGCAAAATTTATATCCATATAAGGACATAAAAACAATCCTGCACTTTACTAGCATGCCAACCTGTGCATGCTTGTTAGCAGGATGTGTCATTTCTGGCCAGATCCTTTCCACAAGCAAGTTCCTCTAGGAAGACACTGTCATGCTAGTTAGTATATCTGCAGTTTAGCTCTCTGAAGTTTTGCCCAGGAAGGTGAGCCTGACAAGTAATTTAATTTATACAGTGTTTAAACTGTTTATTAGTAAATTACCTTTTTTTCTCCCTACCCTATATAGTGTGTAGAGTTTGACCTGAAGTGAACCGACATTGTGCATCATTGTTTTGGTTATCTTTTCTCTCTCCTAATCCCAGGAGACTCACCAGCAGTTAGCAAACCAGAAGGGTCTCTATGTAGTGGAGTTCCGTGAGGAGCAGGGCCCTCTGCCCATCGTCGTGGCGCTGCCTGAGGGGACTGTCCGCGAGGATCCTGAGCCTGAAGATGAGGTTCTGGACACAAAGCTGGAGTGGAGTGAGGTGAAAGAAGCTCAGGGAATGAAGAAATCTCCCTGGGCAAATGTCAGACGGGCAGCATGTTAGAAGGTTCAGTCCCTCTGTTTCTTCAGCTTGGAGATGCAGCTGGGAAAGCCCAGCTCGAACAGACACGGTGTCTTGGCTTACGTGTCAGAGGAGGGCAGCAGTAGCTCTCTCATGCCATTCATGTTGCTGCTGCCATTCTACCGTTCAGTGACACTGGTTGCTTTCCCACAATTCTTCTGACCACTGTTCAACTGGGGATGTTCAGATGGAAACAGTCCTTGTCTTCAAGCATATATTGATTCCAGAAGGTGATTTTAATCAAGAGCTCCCATGTTTCTTTCACAAGCTCTTGGGAAACTTTTGAAAATACAAGATTGTGAAAGCAATAAAGAATGATCAGAGTGGATTTAGTGTAGGTTTGTTTGAGTCTTTTTTTTTGCAAAATGTTGATGTTTGTGAGATCTTGAAGCAAGCAGCAGTAGTGGGAATTAATGTGTACACCCTCTTACCTCGCTCCCTGGGCTCACTCATTATGGTGGGGGAACTGGGAAATGAGAAACTAGAAGTTGCGTGCCTTCTGCTGGTGGGGAAAGGGGACAAAGTGTTGGTGGACAATAGCTGGAGTTGTGCAAACACTATTCATTCAGCTGGAATTCTAAGGAAGCAGAGCCCAAATATCTAAGGACAGCTACCACCCCACAGTATCCTGTGGAATATGGTGGTATTTTGACTGGCTTGGAAGTCCAGTCCAAAATCTGCAATCCAGCTTTTCTTACAGTATTCTCTGCAACATGTCCTTCATTTTCTGCCAGTTTGGTACTGAGCATGGTAGAGTCTTGGACCAAACCCAGAACTGAGAAAGGGCTACAGCTGTCAGAGGATTAAAGAAGGAAGAAGTCTGTGATACAGACCAGCATCTGACTAGAGATGGAAGAAACCCCTCACATAGCAGACCTCCAACAGCAGCACACAGGTATTTACTAGATGTTAGATTAGCTCACTGCTTGGAGTGGATCTATCACCCAAGTCACACCAGAAGATAAAGAGACTCCACTTTATAGGACACAATGCTCTACTGACAGCTCCATGTTTTTGTCTTGGGTGTGGCAGAGGAAACAATGGAACCAAGCCCAAATGATGTCTTCTCACAATTAGAGCAATCCAAGCTATAAAACAAGTTAGGGATTAAATTCTGTGCCTCCCAGTCTGTGAGTGCTTGTCATAGCAGTTCTCTGTATGCCAAAAGATGGTTGTACCACCCCTTTTGTTAGTACAGGAGAAAATACCTTAGAAATCCTTTAAGACCAACCCGGGAATTTACATTTGAAGTTCTGATGTTAAAGACATTTAGGACCAATATTTTAAATTGATTTTAGTGTGGGTTTCTAAAGACAGGAATTGTGAATATACAAACAGGCAGAGTGAATTTAATTGAGTTTTACCTCTCATAATGAAAATTCTCATTCAAAGGCTGTGCCTGCCAAGCAGTTGGCTGAAGGCTTTATTCCTGCTTGCCAGCTCAGTCTAAATACACTTCCAATAGGATTGCAAAGTGCAGACTTTCTTGTAAGCAGCCTATTAAACACTGAGAATGTGTGCTCACATTTACCTTGGATCTTACTGTTGAGCAAAATCAAAGATTAGAAACCTGCGCTAAAGGAATTGAATCTTGCTGCATTTAGATGTGACCTCCAGCTTGGCTATGTCCTTGCAGAAATGGAGCTGGAGTGAGCTGAATCTGCTGCTGACCCAAAGCAACCTCAGGTTGAGCAGTGAGCCTAAAGCGACTGACTGGGTCAGGTCTTTGTCATTTCTCTCAGCATTTTCTCTCTTCTCAGAATCAGAAATCAGGTGTGTGTCAGTAGGAGGTGATCACATCCACTTTTGGAGATGTCCTGCTGCTTCCTTGTGCTCTTTTCCTATGTTTCCTCACACATCTGGAGAAGAGCCTGTATTCTGGCCTAAGGATGGTGAAAGTGCCACGGGAGATCATCCAAGGCCACTGCTGCACAAAAATTGGGGATGTAGGTGATGTCAATGTCTCCATCACTGCCCTGTCTGCGTAGTGAGATGAGGTGGCAGCATTGGGCAGACTCTTGTATGATCTTGGGAAGGGCTGAAGAAAGACAGGCTGTAGGACAGGTCCTTAGATAGCAGCACCTAATGCAGTGCAAGTTGTAAAGTCCAGCTCTCCGCAGCCAACCTGGGCCTGAACACTGTTCCTTGTGCAGCCCAAACTGAGGTCTCACACCACATTTTCCCAGCTGATGAGGTACATGGGCTGCCACTTGGTACAAGGGTCCCAACATGTCTTTTGTGTGTAGAGATTGGCAAACAGACATCTCCCTTGAACCCTTCTTGGTCACTCAGTAATTTCTGTTCTCACTACTTACGCAGGGAAAGCAACACATTGTTCCCACTGGATCTTTTTTCCATTAGCCAAAGCACTTGGAAGTATCCAACTGATTTATAGCTGGTGCCTACAAAAGAATCTGCACAAGACTTGCAGGTCACCTTGTGGGCTACTAGATACGAGATGTAAGATAAGGAAATGGTAGGATGAATGCCATTTACCTTTTCAGAACTTACAGTAATATAGGAACCCCAAATCTCGCTCTTTCCCCAAGGTCTGCACATCAGCTACACTTGTATCTGATCCCATGAGGGTCTTCAGGAATCCTCTGCTTTGTCTCTGCTCTCTGGAGGAGGTTTAGGGTTCTTCTCAGACACGCAGGACAATAATTCATGTTTGAGCACTTCCTGGATTTGGGAATAAGGCATTTCATTCCCTCAAAGCAAATGGGGTTTCAGTGCTTGATGCTGTCAGCATATAAGGGAGACCTGGGAGCAGGAGGACCATGAGTCAGGAGAGGGAGAGGCAGACTGAGCTGGCAGTGAATCACACTGTTCCCTACACAGAAATAATCTTTTATGGGTTTACTATTTTCATAAGTTTGTTCATATTAATAGAGATGCTTGTATAGATGTTTTACCCAGCATAGGGATGCTCATTGCTCACAGATAAAGCTCATCTAAAGTGAGAAACTCCTGCATTTTCCATGGAGCTGGTCATAAGTTTCTATTAAGTTTCTTTGCTTTCAGGAAAATCAAATTCTTCTCCTGCAATTCAGGAGAAGATGGAAGTTCTTCTACCTCACTGCATTGCTGGAGGCCAGGTATCCAATGTACAAATATTTGGGGAGCAGTTAACATTGCGGTCAAGCCACTCAGTTAAGCAAGAGCAACCAAGATTACAATCTGGGCATAGTTAATGAATATGTCTGTAATTTGTTTTTAACAGGAACTAGGGTTTTGCCTGCCTTCAAGTGGATAGATTGTTTTAACGAGCATGTAATTGCCTGCTCACTAGATTAGATGCCTGCCAGTCCTCTTTGTCATGCTGAGGAAGCTGGAGAAAAGCAGAGAGGGAAACTCCAATTCCAGGACTAGTTGAAACATGGTGGCTGTGAGTTCACAATAGACCCACTGTTTTAACAGTGTGAATGGGACTTGTAAATGTACTGGAAAAAAATGCTGATTTGTGGCTTTTTAAATGGGCTGCTCCCTCTAGCTACGTGTGCAACAGAATCCCAGGGGTCAGGAGGATGTTGTTGAAGATGAGGTACCAGTCTGGGGTGATCTGGAAGTGCCTAAGCAAATGCAGAGCAAGGGATGGAGCAGCCACATACACTGGGCCTGCTCTGCAGGCAAGGACTGCAGGTTCCTGTGGTCAGCGAACTGCAGGGGCCCAGCTGTGTGCAGGCAGCATTCCGCAGAATCATCCATCTCACATCCTGGGGAGCAATGCCAATATGCATTTGACCCCATGGAAGTATCTCCAAGGGAAAAGGCTTTCTAGCCTGCAGTGTTCATCACTGTTTCCAGTGGAGTGACAGCAAATTCTCAGGCCAGTGCTGTCCTCAGGGCTCTCTGTGGCCAAGAGATGTGGTGCGCATGTGGTAGGTAGTCTGTAGGTCCTGGAAGATTCTCTGAACTCTGGACAGCATCTTTCTCTTCATTGAGGTGTTCCATTTTCCTGGCAGCTACCTTGGGCTACTCAGCTTCCCCAGGGCATGTTAGTTCTCATGGCCCCATTGAGACAATAGGAAAGCTGAGCATGGTGGGAAACGAACACTTTTTTTTTTTCATTTTTCTTTTTTCTCTTCTTTCCACTATGCAGGGAACATTCATATTGCTGCAACTCATCTGGTACCTGACAGGTGCAACTCATCAGCCTGATGCAATGAAGCCACACCTCACTGTGTCACTGTCCTGCACTGGGGCGCAGCAGCCCTGTGCTGAGCAGGGACATTCATTCACCCTGCAAGCTGCGTGGGATTAAGTTGGGGTCACACTGGGAGGGTTTCATACTTTCAGCACCTCTCTGTACCAGTTCATTCTTGACCCTATGATGGTGCTCCTTCTACTGCCCAGTCTTCCCCAGAACAAACCATGACCCAGGTCATGCTGGGGCCACAGAGCCTCCCTGCCAGTGACCCCTCCACAGCCTTGTCGCAGCCCTGTCCCAGCAGCACTGAGCTGATGGACACTCCCATGCCAGCTGCACATGGCTGTCCTTTCCCAGTGCTGCTTTCCAGCAAGATTAGGCTAATGTTGTGGGGGAGGTATCTCAGCAAACTGGGTGGGGACAGAAGGACAGGTGGAGCAGGTGAACTAGTGCAGACTGGTGTGAACTGGTGTGTGGCGGGGAAGGGAGAAGCAAAGAATGAGGAGCAGAGGTGGGAGCCCTGCCAAGACACAGGCTGTAAATGTGATGGCCACAAGGGACATGGATGTGAGGGGACAGGCAGCACTGCTTGGTGTTGAGGTGCTGGCCACACCTGTGTGCAGAAGGAAGACAGAGACACCTGATCCCAGGGTCCAGGGTATGACTACAAATGTCTGCCTTTGTAAACAAATCCAAGCAGAAAGATTGAATCATCTCTGTGTTTCAACATTAAATTCAGGGGCATTAATACAAGGGCAAACCTGGGCACCAACACCCCCTCACACACCCAGTGATGATGTGAGGTTGAAACCAGTTTCAAAAGGTGGATGTTTAACTTCAGAACCATGTGCCATTGTCCAAAGTGGATGTGAGTTCCCTCCCTGCTCTGAAAAGGGGTTGCTTTCTCCATCACTGTTGCAATGACTTTGCTGTTGTCACAGTAACACAAGCAAAACAAGTCAGGCTGGTTTTCAACAAGGAAAAAAAACCCCAACAACTAAATGTTTTCCTTACATTGCAATTAAAAAGCTTCAACCCAAACCTGTAGTCACAGGTCAAAAGTTCCCCAGATCTGAAGCAACAGAAGTGCCTCCAAGTCAACTTTTATTTCTTTTTAGTTCTCCGCTCCTTGTTTTTGTCCAGGAACTTCAGACTCACAAGCTGGAAGGGATAATTTGGTACCACTGCTTATTAGGAACCTCTTATATGTGAAAACATCCCCTTCTAGGTCCTAAGCCCCACTGAAATGAACTCATTGTCATGGTTTAACACCAGCCAGTAACTAAGCTCCACACAGCCACTCGCTCATTCCCCGCAATGGGATGGAGGAGAGAATCATCAGGGTAAAAGTGAGAAAACTTGTGGATTAAGCCCTGCACAAAAGCAAAGCCCACAAGGAGTTCATTTACCACCCCCAGTGGGCAGGCCACGTGCTCAACCACCTCCAGGAAAGTGGGGCTCCATCACATGTATTTGAGAAAACATGCCATAACTCCAAATATCCCCTCTTCCTCCTTTTTCCACCAGCTTTATATATTGGGAATGATGCCATGTGATCTGGAATATCCCTTTGGTCAGTTGGGGTCAGCTGTCCCAGCTGTGTCCCCTTCTAACTCCTTGTTGCTTGCCCAGCCTCCTCAGGTGGGTTGAGAAGCAGAAAAGGCCTTAGCACTGTGAGCACTGCTCAGCAGTAACAAAAACATCTCTGACCTATCAACCCTGTTTCCAGCACAAATGCAAAACACAGCCCTGTACTAACCACCATGAAGAAAAACATCCCAGCCAAAACCAGCACACTCAAGTTAACACTCACTGAGGTTAACCTGAGTTAACCTGGGCCCCACAGGCTCCCCTTGCCAGAAAACCCCTCTTTCATGTCCAAGTTTGTGCCTCCCCTTAGGCATTGCCCTGTCACAGTCAGTGCTCCTGTACAGGTCTGTGTACCTGTGTGCAGCAAAGGGAAAAATAGCAGAAATGACTCATCTATTTTCAAAATCACAGCAAACCCATCTTTATTAGCAACATAATGCTACTGTAAGAAAGAGTAGCCATTCACCAAAGACAAGAGTTGATTGCTTATTCATGTCATTCTAATCATCAATACAATTCTCCTACAAACTAATGCACACCTTCCAAGTTGTATTTTGTAGGGGGTTCAAACACAGTGGCATTATTTCAATTATTATTTCAATTATTCAGTATTACCCAATTCCTCAAAATGTAGCAGTACCCTTCAGGGGCTGCAACAATTCATATTGCTCCTGAGGCAAGTTAAATATTGTCCCCATTTCTCATCACAAGTCAGAGAAGACATTTTCGGGAACTGCTTGAAAATATTCCATTTGGTACAGTAGATTTAGGGAAGGAAACAGACTTAAATGGACAGGCAGCAGTGAAAATGACACAAGGTTTCATACTCATGCTCCTTAGTGCTGCTTGTCCAGGTGTCCCCTGATTGCAGTAGCAACTCTGGAGACATAGAGGTATGGTTCAGGGAGATTTTAGCACTTTGAATCCAACTGTACAACTGTTTTTAAAGCTGGACGGGTTTTTTTTGGTTTAGGCCCCAGTTACCAGCATCAGACTGTACCCAGCCCAGAAGAGACTGAAAGGAAACAGATTGTGTCAGGATATACCTTTCTTTGGCAGGTTCGTTGTCTTCATTACCAAGATCCCACATAAAGAGCCACTTGTTCATAGTATTTACATTAAAAAAAACAAAACCCAAACTCTGCCTGGAGAATGCAGTCGTTGTCCTTGAGGTGACCACAAGACACACTTTCAAGGGGAGGCTCTCAGGACGATTTCCATCGCAGGAGTGAGCCCACCTTGTGGATCACATAAACCAGGGTAGCTACAAATGCAAATACCTGTGACAGGAAAACACACCAGCCAGTTAACTTCATGGCATGAGTTTCAGCACTGAGCCAACATCTCATGATGGCTTATATTTCTACTGTCTCTTGCACGTTTGGAGACATTCATGCACAGTAGGACTGTGACTGGTTTCTCTCCCCGCTCCCTGCACGGCTGGTGCAAATAAAGATCTGCCCCTGAGGCCACTCCACAGTCAGCTCCTGACCTTCCCTCCCCTGCTAGCCAGGCACTCACCACGGCAGCAATGTTCTCCCTGTATATGTTTGCTGGCCACGCGTAGGCACTGTAGGTGAAGAAGGCTTCCAACACAGCAGCACTGAGGTAGAACAGAGCTGCTGTCTCCTGGCAGATGACATCCTAAGAAACAAGGGTCAGGTGGTCATTTCTAGGGAGGAATCACATTGCAAAGGGGAAAAAGGGGAACCCATGCAAGCAAGCCCCAGCCTGAGATTTGGAGTGCAGCAACAGCACCTGCCTTTGAAGGAGATAACTGTCTGCCAGGGAGGGAGAGGCCTGGAGGTTTGTCACATCCACTTACCAAGGTGACCCAGGAGCTGCTGCCCCCATGGGCCCCACAGACGTAGAGGAACAGGAGGGTGGTGGACATGACGAAGCAGAACACAGAGACAAACATCACCCAGCCTTGCAGCATGGGCACTGGGACCCTGGAGGATGCCACCAGGATCCAGACAAGGCCTCCAAAGACCTGCGAGTGAAAGTGGGAGACAGGGTGAGCAGAGCAGAGCCCAGAGCCATGCATGCCTCTGGCACTAGCACAGCACGTGGCAATAGCCCATGAGTTCTTCCCAGCCTCCACTTGAAACTGGGTATTCAGCTGGGAGCATCTGCCATGGATCCTGACCCAAAAAATCCTCTCTGGAGCTGTCTCCTGGTGTCACCGCCATTCACACCCTCCCTGCAGCAGCATGCTCAGAGCGCTGGTTCAGACACTTCTGAAGGTTGGTTTTAATGGGCTTGTTACAGAAAGCCATGTTTGCTTCACACACTGTGTATCAGGTGCCTGACAAGACCAGTGACAAGCCCAGTTCACCTGCACAAACAGCACAGACACGTGTGACCCTCATGAAGGCCACAGACATGGCCTTCATGAAGGCCATGTGCAGATACTGCCCTGAAAGAAGAGAGAACATGTTTAAGAGAGGTCATATGGCCAGTTTTACTCTCTGAAGTAGAGGAAATAATCTTGAGGCTCCCAACTCCTCCTGGGAAGGGGAGCTTGTATTGCTGCTCCAGCTGTTTAGGTCATCTTTCGTTGGCTGCACCAGAGCTGTGCAAGGTGCCAGCTGCTGGTGTGGGAGCAAGTACCATTCTTCTCAGCCAGCCTTGGGGGTTTGTCATGGGTTTTCTGGTGGGATGGGGAGCACAAGGACAGCTGTATCCAGGCTCCATCAGCAGACTCCTACACAAAAGGATGAGAGTGTGATGTTCAGTGTTGTGGAACATCTGGACTGCAAGTGGAGCCTTTGCACTAAAATGCACTCTCTAGCTTTTCTGTGCTCCAGATCAGCCCAGTTGTTTCTTGAACCTGTGCAAAGTTTAGTCTGTGCAGCATCCTAAGATGAAGAGTTACTCAGCTGAGCCCACACCTTGAGGACAAGGGCTGCTGTAGGGATCTCTCCCTCATCACCAAGTGTCTGGGATTTGCAGACAGATCTCCAGAGGCAGGAGAGCCTTTCTGACTCCAAGGGCATTCTGATCACCAGTGTATCCCTGGCCAGCCTTTTTCAGCATCCAAATGCCAACTCATACTAACTGTGGCATTTCCGTTTCCTTGGAGGCATTTTGCAAGTGGAAAGAAAGTTTCTGATATACCATACTCAGAAGATGTCGCATCATTTGTGTCCCCCCACATTTGTAGGAAAGTTCATTGGTTCCATTATGCAAATTGATACATTAAATAAATTATGTGGTCGAGATCTTGCGAACACCTGAATAAAAATAGAAGTCTTCCAAAGTGCTGCTGTTTTGGTGCCTCTTGTAACAACCAGACTGACATTTGAACACTAATGCGGTCCCATTAAAAACTCCTGTGCTGACACAAAGAGTGTGTTGCAGCTGAAGATCCTGGAGCAAACCTTGTATTTTCTCCAACAAAATCAAACACAAATTGGAGTCAGATATGAAGTTTGGGGAAGAAGTATCACTTCTTACTTCCTACCACTCACCATCTCCCCTTTCTGCAGGACGTGGTTACTCACTCAGGCAAGTATGTCTGACACAATTTGATTACTTATGTTGGGTTTATGCTGCTGCTGTTCAGCAGACTCATAAAAATTGAAAGGCATTCAATAATAACCCACAGCAGGTTGAGGGACAGAAATTTAAGAAAAAACTTACATTTAAATACCCTTTTACAAAGCAAATGTATCTGTTTTCAGCTTGTTTCAGATTTTCCACATAGGTCTGGCTATCCATATATGCAGAAGGTTCTTCACATAAATAGATTACAAGAATTAAACCAAGCTTCCCAGAATAAAAATGATAGTTCTTAATCAGCATGTGCAGATGTGGAAATCATATGAACTGCAGGCAGGATCTTCTGGAAATTTCACAACTGTCCTACTGTTTCAAATGCCAGCTTTTTTATTTTTCTTTTGTTTTGTTTCATAGTTACCATATTAACCCATTGTACGCAAGGTCAGACTCCACTAAGGAATGAGAAACTCTTTATCCTTCTGAATGCTGTGATTCAAGGCAGCCACCTCCTTTGTACACAGCAGAGATCACACAACTGCATAGCAGAGAGTCCTACATGTCCTGGAGATGGAGAAATCCAGTTATGCAGCATTCCTCCTTCCTGGGTGGTTCCTGAGCCTTTAGGATGTGCATTTCCATGTCTTACCCAAACCAAAGGATAGGGTGCTTCTTTAAGCAAGCTGCCTTGCCAAATCCCCTGAAGACAGGAATTACAAACAAACACTTCAAAGGGAGTAAGTATGTTGGGACCAACAGCAAGCTCAGTACCAGGACTAACACAGCTCAGTGGCAGGGGTGGCTGGCAAGTGTTTGCCCAGACAGAACCTCCACAGGGACTTAACACCTTTCTTTGTGTAGCTGCAGGAAACCTGGACCTTGCTCTGAGAGCCCAGGCTCAGAGACCAAGTCTTCAGAGCATAACTGTGGGAGCTGAAGCAAAGCCTTTCACTACATCCTCTTTGCTGGATTTCTGTCACTGGGAAAATGAAGTCAATGCTGTAAATTCCAGAAGCGTGGGCCAAGTTGTGTGACAGGAAAGGGATTCAGTCCTAGATGACTGAAGTTCTTAGCCTTAAATAACCTGAATGCCATCCTAAAATAATTAGCCAAACCTTCAGTGCTGGATGAAAGTACTCAGACTTTGCAAAAAAAAGCCTCTCAAACTCTTGTGAGAAGAGCAGATTTTGTGAGTGGGGCAGAGGACACAGGAAAAAGGTTCTGATCAAAACTTTACATCTTTCAGTCAGTGGTCACAGCAACTGCTTTTGATCACCTGTCCCAAATCCATTAAGATTATGATCTCCTTCTCAATGAAACTACAACATGGAAAGAAGTTACAAGGTGTTTGCTCACCCTTGGCCCACTCACACACCCAGGCCCAGCACTCAGCAGCTCCAGCTGAGCAGCACAGCTCTGGCAGGCCAGGCTCTTTGCTGCTGCAAAACAATTACCCCAGCCAGCCTCAATCCCTGCTTCAAGCAAGCAGTTTATCCTCCATGTGTATTATCAGCTAAAATCATCTTCTGATTAATTAATTGGCTCAATTTGTCAACCTGGTTTAAATGCACCAGCAACCTCTTCAACTTCTTTGAGGCAGGAAATTACAAAAGGTTTTTAGATGCACAAGAAAAATCCTATTACAGATTAGAGGAGAGCTTCAGAGCCCTGGCTCAGGCCTTGGGGCTTTCTCTGAGCTCAACTAGACATCAGGGGCTGTCCCCAGGCCCTCGTGGCTCATAGACCTGGCGTGGGTCCTGACCCACAGCTATGGGTCCAGTCTCATCCCTCAGACACCTGCAGCATGACATGTGCTGGGTGCCCCACAAGCAGCAACTGCCCTCCCCCAGAGAAAAATCAGCACTCACGAATTCAGGAATGAAGAGCACATCTGGGAAAGTCGTCAGGACAGCCAGGCCACTGGGCAGGGAGCCGCTGGAAGTTGTAGAGGACATTGCAAGGCTCTCCCACGGTGACTGTCGGGCACTCTGGTTCTCACCACTCAATGCAGCCTGCTTGCCTCTCTCTCTTCTCTTTGCTTCTTCCTGCTCTCTCCTCTTCCTTCCTGCTGACAGGTGAAGGCTGCTGTGAGTGGCACAGGTGTGGCCCAGCCCTTTGACCAGGGCTGGCAGGAGTCACATGGCAGGTTTGCAGGAGATGGGGGCAGCCCTGAGGCATTTGGAGCAGAGTTGTCTCTGCACAAGTTGAGCGTGCAAGGTGAGTCCCAGATGGTGGGTGGCACTGCCTGGCATCTGAGGGCAGTAGGGAAGATTTGTACCCATGCACATGGACAGCCTTGAGTCCCCTTTTATTTGCATGGTAAGTCATATTGTCCCCATGCTCGTGAGCTGGCACAGCACAGGCACAAGGACATGACAGCTACAGGAAACAGTGGGGCCAAGAAATGCCTCACAGAGATGCATCCCAAGGCAAGGACAACCAGACTGCAGAGTGAACCACTTCATCATCTCAGAAGCAGATTGGACATACCAGGGTAACAAATTACCTAAAATAATGAGACTTGCCAAGCCACTTGGCTTTTTTTTTTTCATTTTAGTCTGTAGTCCATGAGAGCAAGTCATTCCTCTCCTCCTTAATATGGAATATTTACTTTATTTTAACATGCTCACTTGGATACCCAGCACAACCACATAACTCCAGAAGCTAAAGCCAAAAATGTGAACCATCAGGAAAAGAAAAGGAGTAACGTGGCTGTGCATATTGCTGTGGGCCAGTGGTGGACCCTGGAAGAAGTGCCCATTTCAGCCAGGCCCAGTATATGGTGCTTGCCCTTCCACAGCTGCTCCCGTGCACAAAGGTCTGATGCAAAGTCCAGAGCAGGAGGACTGCCTTGCTTCCAAACTCCACATTCCTGGCACGTGCAGCTCTGGTAATCACCATTGGCACACTCTGGACCAGAGCCTCCAGCAACCTCCTTCCAGCTGTACCTGGGGCACATTCAGTCACTGTTGCTTTGCTCTCTGACTGCAGCACCTATGCTGGAATAACTGTGGCATCTGCTCCACTGGTGCAGATCTTTCTGTCTGGGAGCATGTTGGGTTCATTTTACAGAAAAACTGACAGTCAGGAGGAAATGGGAAGAGACCTTGCAGGCAGGAAGGGAATAAACACCTGCCCTGAACCCAAGGGACAAAGAGAGGTGGAGGTATCAATTGCAAGAAAGGGAGTGTGAAAATTTTCCCTTAGAGAAAGTAGTGGGGCAGATGACTGGAGGGGGGTGCAAAATCAGAAAAATTGGGCAAACGCTTTTAATAAGCAGTCAAGTGAGGGGGGAGGGAGGCCCACCTTATTTTTTACAACATGCATAGGTACATGACCCAGAAAAAGAAGAATATATGGTATATGCCTGAGCCCAGGTGGTTTGGAGTACAAAAACTCTCTGAGAAATAATCATCACTAGGTCTTGCTATAGGCCTCACAAGGGCAATGAGCAAAGTCTCTGGGCAGCCTTTGCAGGACATGCCAGGCAGGCTCCAGGCATGCTCAGGGGCCTGAGGCTGTAGGGGAGGATTGGATGGTAGACCAAGTGCAGAGCCCCAGTGTTGGTGTGGCTGTGAAGGGGCTGCCAAGGGAAGGTGAAGGCCACCAACAGCTTTCATTGCTCACTACTTGTATGTGGGAGCCCTAATGGTGGGTGTATGTTTTGGATCTGAGCTCTGACCAGGGTAAGGGTGTGGGTTAGATGGTAGAGCAGGCACAGTGCTGGTGGGGCAGTGAAGGGACATGAAGGCTCTTATCCAGGCCTTGACCTCTCCAATTTTTTTTTATTTGTTATTCCCCCCTGGGTAGTACATTGAAGCAGCAACATTTAAGTGGGTAATTTCATGTTTCTTTGCTTGTGGAGGCCTTTTCTCACCCAAATGGAGAGTCCATGCCGACCTTCACAACTTCTCCGTCAAAGATGGGAGAGTGTTTTTACTGCATCTACATGTTTTCCTGCTTCTCTAGTGAGAGTCCATGTGCCATAAAATGGCACAGGTATACATATGTGTAAAAACTTAGACATGGGGCAGACCTACAAACCAGCCAGCAAACAGGGAGAGCAGAAAGCAGTGGGAATGCAGGATGCAGAGCTGCACAGAGGCAACTCCAGAGGGGGTCCAGCTGTCTGCAAGGGGCAGGGATGAAGCTACATAGCTCTCCTGTTCCTGGGAGCACAGGAGTGACAGTGGTGTGTCTGAGGAATGAGTAACTGTGCTGTGAGAGGCAGGGGTACCAACGTCATTCAGTTCAGGAGAGATGAGTACGCACTGAGGAACCCATTCTGTCTTATTTACAAATTTTCAGTGACGGATTAAGAAAAAGGATGTTTAGCAACACTATTGTTAGTGTTGAAGAATGCAGAGACCAGCTTGACCAAACTCTCTTAAATTAAACCCATCATGAGGGTGTTTTTCCCGACCTGAGTTGGGCATCAACAGGGACATGTAACACCCTGGCAGAGAAGTGAGAGACAGAAGTTTGGAGCAGAAGAAACCAAAGAGCTGGTAACATCTTATTCAAAAATGAAGACAGTTCAGCTGAGCAGGAAGGACAACACAGAGTCCAGAAGTTGTAGGACTCTCAGTCAGCTGCTTCATACTATGAGACCAATCCTACTTTTTCACCAGCAAGGATTTCCAGCACACCTCCCTTAGGTGCAGGAAGGTCCTTCCCTTGGGTGGGGATGCTCCTCAGGGATACCTCACCCAAGTCAAAGAGATGTGCCCACAGTCAGTGATATGGGTGAGTAACATCAATCTCTGTTTCCTACTTATTAAGGTGCTATGATATTATTGATTTAATAAGTAGTGCACTGTATTAGTTATTTCATTGTGTAGCAGATAATTCAGATTAAATTCTTTTATGTTTTTGCCCATTTTGCATTTATATATCTTTACATTTTAATCTAATCATTATTATCATCAACTTAAATAAAACAGTCAAGTTTTATAAAGGCACAATCACGCCTATAAAGCCCTTCTAACCCTTGTGACTCATTGAGTGGGTTTCTCTTACAAACTCCAGAAGGGTCCATTCAGTCGATGTCAATGGCTGCTCCTGGTTTCTTTCATGTCCTCCTCTGTAGAGGAGCCAAGATCAGAGACTGGGAATGTCCAGGAATCTCTTGAATGCTAAAGGTGCCAGGAGAGAAAGCTCTAGTTGGCATTTACCTCTCCTGGTTAGCCTGTCGTCTACACCTGGAACACTGGAGCAAGGTGCTTTTCATTCCCATGTTACAGCCCTGTTATTTTCCTTCAGGAGCCCACAACTGAAACTTGGAGTCAGACACCTAAAAAGAAAAAAAAAGGATAAC
Organism: Sakesphorus luctuosus; assembly: GCA_013396695.1. Lineage (NCBI taxonomy): Eukaryota > Metazoa > Chordata > Aves > Passeriformes > Thamnophilidae > Sakesphorus > Sakesphorus luctuosus. Next base: position 325,176 of record VWZD01006493.1, read on the forward strand.
ATCACCCTTCCTGAGGAAGAAAAGAGCCAAACCCTGTGCTGGTGGTGCAGATGACAGGGAGGTACAGGCCAGTAAGAGCTTTCTATCCTGAAAAGTTTTCTCTGACAGAGATCCCTGGACACACACAGTTTTGGAATTGGTATCAAATATTGGAAGTGGGCTCAGAAAGAGGATGACAATTTGCTGTTCGGGAAGGAGAAAACCAGCAACAGCTTTCTTTCCTGATAACTTTTGTGTTAGAGCAGTCCCTGGTGGACACATTCAATACTGGAGGCAGTGTCCACATTTTAGTGGTGGGTTCCTGAAAGTGGATTGCTCCTGCAGAAAAAGTGCTATGAAAGAAAGCCTTTACCTCCCCTGGGCAGCCTGTTGTCAGCACCACAAACACAGGGGATAGCTGCCTGCCTTCCAAAATAAATGTATTCCTTTTTGTCCTGGCACATTTTGTTTGCCAGTAGTGTCTATAAATTTTCAACTTTGGATCTGCACATTGGTTTTCTTGGATAGTGTCATAGTATACATTTAATTGTTTAGCAAGTACACAGCACCACATGATGGAGCCCTGAATGGTGACAGTGGGAAGGTAAAAACCAACAGCATCTGTTTGTCCAGGCACCTTCAGTGTGGGAGCATTTTGTGGAGGGCTTCAGTTTCGGATCCTGACTCTGCAAGACTAAAAAGAAAGGAAAGCAAATGGTCTCAGTGTTGAGAGTGGTGCAGTTTATAGGTTACAAAAGAAAAGGGTAGTCCAGCACCGCCTTTTCTGGAACATTTTCTGTGGGAGCAGCTGCTGAACGTTTTTAGTTTCGGATTTAGAATCTGTGAGAGTGAAAGAGCCTGGGAGTGCATACAGCTGAAAGAGCAAAGGGTGTTGTGCAGTTTATGGGCTGCAAGGGAAAGGTGAGTGTTTGTTCCAAGATCTTCTGTATGGAAGCAGTTGCTGGCTGTTTTAAGTTTGGAAGCAGGGCTCTGCAAGACTGAAAGAATATAATGGCACAGGCAGCTGGAAAGGGAAGCTCACAGCTCCAGGGTGTGTGGTGTAATTCAAGGGGTACGAGTTAGAGGTTGAGCCAGCAAGAGCTTTCTCAGCTGACATCTGTTGTGACTGAGATTTTCTTGCTGGATGTTTTCAGTTTAGGTACAGGATCTCTGGGAGTTTGAAAGAATGTGATAGGACATACAGTTGGAATGGAAAGTTCACTGCCTCATTGTGTGTAGATGTGAAACCCAGGAACTTTTCTCTCCTAACACATTTTGTGGCCTTGTTAAAATTACAGTGCTGGGCTTTACAAGAGAACAAAAATGTGAGGGTGCATGCAGAAGAAAAGAAAGGAAAATGGCACCAGGTGTTGTGTTGTGCTGTTTCTGCAGGGAAGGTGATGCCAAGCACTGTCTTTTGTGTAACATCACCTTTTTGTGGGAGCAGCTGACAGATATTTTAAGGTTTTAAGTGGAGCTCTGCAAGACTGAGCGAATGTGATGGTACATGCAGCTGAGAAGGAAAATGCAAAGCTCCAGGATATGTGGTGGAATTCAAGGAAATGTGAGACAAATGTGGACCCAGCAAGAGCTTTCTCAGCTGGCACTCACTGTGACCAAGACTTTTGCTGGGTAATTTTGGTTTAGGTACAAGATCTATGTGATTGTGAAAGTATGTGAATCCCCAGATGTATTCAATTTTGGAGGTATTATCAAATTTCTGTGGCAGGCTCCTGATAACTGTGGAAGCACATGTATTTTGGAGAGGAGAGCAGTTAGCCTGTGTTGGTGATTCAGATGACAGAGTGCCCAGAAGAGACAAAGTCCAGCAACAGCTTCCTGTCTCCTTTCGTCCTTGAGCAAACACTGGATGTAATCAATTTAAGAGCCCAGATCCAAATTTCAGAGCTGAGCTTCTGGGAAAAACAGCAGTACATGGACTGGAGTTGGCCCAAGGGTTGGACTTGATGATCTCAGAGGTCTTTTCCAACCCGATCAATTCTATGATTCTATGATTCTACATTTATTTTGGCAAGGCAAGCCCTTAGTCCCAGTGTTGGTGGCCATTACCTCCCCTGGGCACACTGTCATCTGCACCACCCACACTGGAACCAGGTGCTTGCCTTTACCAGAGAAAGGCACTGTCACCTCCTTTCATGAGCCCCTTGCAAAAAAATTGGATTCCACCTCTGAAATTGGGATACCACTGCCAAATCTGAATACATCCAGAGATTCTCCCAACACAAAAGCTGCCAGGACAGAAAGCAGTTGTGGGCCATTACCTACCCTGGGCCCCTTATCAACCACACCACAAACACTGGGGATAGGTACATGCCTTGCAATAGAAAAGTGATGTCATCCTCCCTCAGGAGTCCAACCACAGAGTTTGGGTCTGGGATCCTCAACCAAATATGCCCACGGATTGCTACCACACAAAAGGGGACAGAACAGAAAGCTGTTGCTGGGCTTGACCTGCCCTAGGCAACTTATCTTTAGGATGACCCAAACTGGTGCTAGGTGCTTTCCTTCCCGAGGAAAGGCACTCTCATTGATGTTCTGGATCACACCTTCAAAACATGGCCTGTATTTTCAACATAGAATACATTTGGACATTGCTCCAACACAAAAGCTGCCAAGTCAGAAAGTTTTTCCTGGCCCTTAACTCCTTTTGACAGCCTATCACTTCCACCTCCAGCACTGGGGATAGATAGCCACTTGTTTTGCCAAAATAAATGTATTGCCGTACACTCCAAGAGAGACAGCTCTGTAATTTGATCTGGGTTCCAAAACTAAGTACAAGAAGAGTTTGGTCCCACACAGAAGATGCCAGGAGATAAAGCTGTTCCTGGCTTTTACCTCCATTGGACACACACCCTGTCATCTGCACAACCAACACAGGCACTTGGTGCTTTCCACATCAAAACTAAAGTACTGCCATAATTTTCAGTAGTCCAACTCTGAAACTAGGATTCTAACTCAAAATTGGAGTACATCCAGGGATTGCTCTCATTAAAAAAAGGTGATAGGACATAAAGCTGTTGCTGGCCTTTACCTACTTCTTTGGGCAAAGTACTGTTTGAACTACCTGAACTGGGACTAGGTGTTTGTCTTCCCAAAACAAAGGGGTTGACATCCCCTTCTGCGGCTGGATTAAAATTTTGGAGCTGGACTCTGCAAGAGAGCAAAAAAGAATGGCTACACACCACTGAAAAGAAAAAAGCAGGGCACCAGTGTGTGTTATGCATTTTACAGGCCCCAGGCAGGAGGTGATGCCCAGCACGGTCTATTTTATTCCTTCTCAATTTTATATACTAACACATTCCTTCCCTATTGCAGAGCCCAGCTCCAAAACTGAAAACATCCGGCAAAAATCTCACTCACTAAAGGTTTCAGGGGAGAAAGCTGTTGCTGGCTCAACTTTAACTCTCACCTCTCAAACTGCCCCAAACACTGTGGTGCTTTGTGCTTTCCTTCACAGCTGTACTTACTATCCTGTTCTTTCACTGTCACAGATCACAGCTCCAAAAGAAGAAGCCCCAGCTGGACTTTCCCTTTCCTTGGCATACAGCAAACGCCTATAAAAGTGCACTACCAACAATGGGGCTATTCACTTTCCTTCCCAGGTACATGTAGTTTCACTGACACATAGCTACAATCCCAAACTGAACAAAAAAGTCATCAGGACAAAAGCCTGTTCTTGGCTTTCACCCTCCCAGTGTCATCTTTCAACACCTCCACCAGATGGCGACGCATACTTGCAAAAACATTAAATGTACTACGATACCTTAAACCAGTTGAAGGCTATATCCAAAATTTAAAATGCTCGGTGATTGCTCCCACACAAAAGGTGCCAGGACAGAAGGTTGTTGCTGGCCTTTACCTTGTATGGGGAATGTAGTATAATCTGCACACTAAAACCTGGTCTGTGTGCTTTCTTTGTGAAGGCTTCGAGGGCCAGTGGACATGGGAGATGAACCCAGACCATGACCCTGGGGACATGGCCCTGTAGGGCAGGTGACTGGGGGAGTCGAGTCCAGATCATGACTGGACTCATTGCCTGGAGGGCTGGGAGACCTGGGAGCCGATCCCAGATAATGACTCCAAAATCATGACTCTGAGGGTCAGTGGAACAGGGACCCAAGTCCAGACCATGACCCCAGAGTCACAGCCTTGAGGACCAGCTCAGACAGGCTCAGAGGTGACCTCATCA
>VWZD01006495.1:0-15770 GCA_013396695.1 Sakesphorus luctuosus
TTTTAAAATTGCTGAATAACTTCCTGTTGGTAAAGGACAATTAAAAAACCCCACCAAAAAGTAGGATATAAAACACAGACCAAAATATCTATTCTTGTGATTACTCTGCTTCACTGACAGGAGACAGCATAAGCCATTCCAGAAAAAGGTGATAAATCCTAGGGTAGCACACAAAGTCTAAAGAGAATATATAACCTTTTTCCTTCCTTTTAAGGATTACTTATCACAATGACTCTTCACTCTCTATGTTAGGCACTCTTGTGATTTAACAGTTTTATGTCTGCTGGTGAAGAAAAGATATTCTAATAAAAGGGGGACTCATTTTCCCATTTTCATGCCTAAATGACAGAGTAAGGCAGAAGCCACTGCTTATCAGTTAGTAGTGCTTAGCACTAACCTCTCTCAGTTAAGAGATGCAGTAATATAATACATGATGCATAAAAGAAAAATATCATTTCACTTCAAATGCACAGTCTGTTTAAAGAAAATGGATAAAAGACCTCCATGAAAGTAGTTATACAGAGAAGTTTCTTAGCTTTATTTAACAAGCAAATACAAAGAAATTAAATTAATTAAACTAACAGATGTAGTGGAAAAATCCTTGTATGCAACTGAAAGAAACTATCAGGATTTTAACTAATATGAATTTGATATGTGTGATTTTCACCACCTCTTAAAAATATCTTTATCTTGCCATTTGGGTTTGGGTTTTGTTTGTTTGGGTTTTTTTAATTTTAAGTAATGGCAATATTTTGACTGGAAATTTATATGTGACAATTATATTGAAGCGGAAGGCCATAAAATTTCCTTGTAATAGTTTGAATATCTCACTACATCTTCCCTGTCACATTGATGATTGGTTTCAGATTCTTTTCAGATAGGTTTTGGTATATCTTTCTGCAGTATTTAGTTAGTAAATAATTATGAAATAGCAAAAAAAGGAGTTAATATCACTATGAAAAATATAAGGTGAGATTGCAATCTCCCAGAAAAGAAATTCCACCAGTAAGGGGTAGATCCAGGTATGTGAGGATATGAAACATAACATGAGAAAAGCGAGGTACAAGACCTTACTAAAGAGTTGGTCAAGAAATCTGTATCTCAATGTGATGAGACATTCATTCAGTTTTTTTAAAGGGCTGTAACACAAATAAATGCTAAACATAAATAAATCAGAACTACACTTTTAAAAAAATCAGAATATAAGGAAATAATGAAGACTGAAGAAAGTTCAATAATTCCTTTAAGAAAAAGACTGGCTGTGGACTATGAAAAACTTACAGCTTCAAACATGTGGAATAACCTTTTATAACAATGTGCTCCATTTCTAACTACATGAGCAGTCACCTAGGAGAGTATATCTGGGCTATACAGAAAGCTTGTAGGGTGGAACATAAAACTAATATGCAAGGAAAACTGTCAGATCTTGAAAAATATATGAGGAAAGTGAGAACAGAAAATGCTAGGCAGGGTCAGATCTTGCAAAATTGCAAGTACTAAAATGTACTTTCATCATCCAAATAAAAAGAAAATGAGGAAAAAAAAGTTGCTTTACCAAGCAGCAAAAAACAAGATTAAAGAAAATTTACAGGCAGTCCAAAACAAAATTAATATGAGGATGTTGACTACTAGTAGCAAATGCAGTGTGGCTAATGATACATTCTGTGGAAATGAAAATTACTCATCTGAGATGAGAAGAAAACAAAGACATAAAACTGTTTTTAAGGAAGTGTCTAGACCAAGAGGGCAAGACCCTATAATCTCCGTTCCAGAGTACTTAAAATACTTGTACATGAAAGGACAGTTTAACAACAAAGACTTTTAATGAATCTATCAGGCTGAAAATCAAATATCTGAAAAATGAAACTTAGCTTTTTTTCCTTTTAAGAAAAAGGCACCACAAAAACAAGTAGTTGTTACCTCAGGAGCTGTGCAAGGATTTGAAACAAATTATGAAGCATGACATAGCTGGAGACACTGAGATAATGAGAACAGAATATATTGAATAACAGCATTTTCCCAAAATTGGTTATCATTATGCCAAATTAACCTGACATCTCTTTATAAGGTAACCAGTATTTTAAGAAAAGAATACGATTGTATATATTGGGTACAATGCCACTCAAGAAGAAAATATTTTGAATAAGGTGCTTTAGAAATGTAAAGAATCACAACATAGTTTAAAGGAAGGAAACAATATTAGGAAGAAAACAGATATTACTGTGAAAGAAGAAGATTACTGGCAATGTTTCAATTTAAATTTTTGGAACTCTGTGTGTTTTACTGATACAAAAATTTAGAGTATGCCAGCATTTGCCAAAGACATGAACCTGTAAGCTCTCAGTAGAAAGGTGAAGATGGAAGATCATACAAAATTAACTGGACTCACAGTCCGAAGGACTGAAGTAGGAAAAGGACTGAAACTAGAAATACAAAGAACAGGATCACAGAGTAGGGGCAAGGAAATTATGCCATAGGCTAATATGTCTCCAGTAGGAAATATCAAGAATAGTCTGGGTGTATATTCACATCAGCTCTGGAAAGATGGTGTGACTAAGTCCTTGGCTGAAAAGAGTCTGAGATGTATCTATTGAAAATATATCATTAGGGACAGGAAATGATAACAAAACTGCATTTGAAATGATACACAATCTCTGTAACACAGTAATGGGCCCGGTAATGCTGGAAAATTGCCATTGGGTCTCTAAAACTCAGTCAAGTTTCCAAGGATAACACTAGTAAAATTTTAGCCACTTGCAAAGTTGCAATAGGTTGAGAATTAAAGCATCTTAGCTGAAAGATGATAATTTAAACTACAACCATTTGGCTCTGATAACATACCTTTGCCATTAAACTCTCAACTTCACCCTAAGTGCATTTTAAAAGTATTTTTCTACTACATATTTGAATACCTACGTTCAAGAGCAAAGACACAAAGATAAAACTTCTGACAAAAAGTTCTGAATCTATGTCTGAATTATATATATATTTAGGGCATCAGTTTGAAAGCCTGCATTTGCTGGGATCTCTCTGTAATCCATCATGAGAGACAGGCACTTCTGCAGAGTGACTCAGGTCCTGTGTGGGCTGAACAGTCCTCAGAGGTTGGCTGTCTTTTTTCATTAAATTACTGGGAAGCTGGGACTCTGGAGTTTGGTGCACCACTAGACTTGTTTGCATGCAAATAGAGATTCATTAATTTCATTAATTCATTAATTTATTTTCTTTTGCTTCACTTATCTATATAATGATCTAAGTCAGGTTTTAAATACTCTGACACATTTTGAATAAAAAAGGAGAAGGATATCAGGTATAGATTGAACCTCATCAGTTTACCAAAACAATTATATTGCATAATTATTGTATGAAACAGAAGGTAAATTAGAACATTGCTTCCATTTCTGTGTGTATACACAAATTACAGCATTCAGCAATGCTATTGTTATTTCTGTGCTTCTCACTAGAAAGGATTCTCTCCAGCTTTGTACCAGTTTTGGTTAATTTTTTATTAATTACTAATGTTGACTATGACTGAAAGCTCTGCTACATCCTTGTGGTTAAACTTCCCATAGGCAATGAAAACAGTCAAAACAAATTACTTGTTTCATTAGCTCCCAGGGTCTTGCTAAGAGCATGTGTGAATGTATGCATGTCTATATGTCATGATTATCTTTCCTACCAAGCAATGGTGGGGCACAAAAATACCGACTCCTTAGGAACATTTCTGGATAACCTCTAGCACAGGACAACATAACTAGGAGTCCAAGAGATGAACTCAAAATCTCTTCTTTTCTCTTCTTTATTAAGAAAGTTTTGATAATTAACTTTGTCGTAGAAATTTTGGTAAGGACAAATTTCTCAATGTTTAAGAGATGTTATGCATGACTAGTGTTAGCTTGTTTAAAAACAAACAAACAAACAAGTAAAAAGCCTAATGAGGCAACATATTATCTTCGAAATTACAGTTACCATTTTTCTCAGTAAGATGAAAAGAGCGCTCCCAGTCTAGGGGGAACTAAAACTATGATCATATGCTTGTTAACTGCCAAAGCTCTTAAATAAATTCTTGGTTCATTAAGTCAAGACAATTGGAGATACTGCCTTTGGAATAATAGATATTTATTTAGTTGCGCCACATTAGTTATAGCACAGTAACTTTCACTGCAAAAGATGTGTCTTACTTGAGTGCACAGATCCAGGCTGCTTGACCAGATATTAAGATCCACTCAGATGTCCTCACTGTCATTTGTTTTTGATAACTAAAGCCCAATTCTTCCATGTAAGAACACAATTGAGGGCAGCTCTCATTTTAAAATTGTAATGGAATCAATATTCTACAGGCAGGTCAGATGCTTATGCTAATGTAGGGATTCCTCTCTATAGCATGAAGTCAGTCATCAGAAGGAAATCAGCAGCCAGCATGATAAATTGATTGGGCACATTACTATTCATTTTTAGCAACCCCTTAGTGATTAATGAAGTGCTTTACAAATCCAAAAAAACCAATTCCTGAAATAGGTGAAGAAATATGAAGAACTTTTTGTTACAGATACATGCTTTAGATTGAGATGTTAGATAGGAACAATGATTGAGTTGTAAGAGTTGAAAATTTTGAGGGGAAAAATTAAAACATTGTTCTGCACCTTCAACTTAGACAAGCACAGTGAAAATGTTTTTAATAGCTGAGTGGCTCTCTCTCCTGTAGTTACTGAAGTAGATTCTACTACTTTACATCAATGTAAATCTAGTGAAAATATTTCAGATTACACTGGCATAAGATTTACAAAATGAATTAGTCTGTTTTGCTGTATTTGAGATTGTCTAAATCTCCTTTCCAGAATTTTTAGAGTTGCAGTTTCTGAAGATTAAAATAACAAACAAAAACAAACACAAAACAAGCAAACAAACAAACCCACAAAAAAAAACCCAAACAAAAAACCCAAAAGAGTTAGGTTTAGGTATTTTTATCTATCTCAGTATGTTTGAAATTAATCTCTCTTCAGGAGTTTGGGTCTTGGTTGTCTTCATTGTACTACCCCTGGTGAAACCAGGTGTCTCGTAGACCTTTGCAGTATGCCCTAGGGATTCTGCCCCTACTAACAGTAGGTTTGGCAATGCTGGAGTTTTCACAAGAGTACTGGCTCTTCCTTCACAGCACAACCACTTGTTACTCATCTTGTGCTGACACTATGAGATTAAACTATAGATTGGTCAAGAGCAGTGGTTTGAATTTAGAAACAACACTCAACAAAGCCAGGGAGAAATTTTAATGAAAAAGCTGCCTAATGATAGTAGAACATTTCAAGCCAATTTTGTCACTGAAGCCCCTTTATCAGCAAGCAACAGTCCTGTCAAGAGTTGCATCAGAGATTTTAAAAGCAAAGCAGTAAGCCCAGAGACCTTAAAGGATGAAAAGAAATTTAACCTTATTTATTTCTCAAAAGGCTATTAAAAATGAAAAGAAAAAAAGAACTTTGAACTTAGATGTTCTTACATTAAGCCAATTTATCTCTGTTTCTTTAGGGTGTCCAGACCTTGAAGTAGCCCAGAATAACAGACAAAAATATTCAGCACTGGCCTTTGGGCAGCCTAAGAGACTGACTGAGTCACTGTGACAGGAGCACACAGGGTCTGTGACAGAGTTCGCCTCTCAGTGCTCTTTAGTTATTGAATTCCCCTCACACATTTAATTTTATCTGAAATGGATTTTCAGAGTTAAAAGGAAAACTGGTGACAAAACAGCTCAATTTAGTTATTACTGGAAACACTTTAACAATAAAATCTTCATAAATGTTGTTAAATCATAACTTCAACAGTGGTATGGATAAACCCAAACCAAACCCCTGTATACACAATAAAGAGCAACAACAAAAAATCCTACTGCACATGTGTCATGTGTTGCTGGGATTGCTTAGAAAAATGCTTTAGTAAGGAAATATTAAATAGTGTTATAAAATGAGAAAATCAAGGAGAACAGACATTAAAATGTAAAAAAATTACCAGAGGTAGATGTGAGGGCATGACTGCTGATCCTATTTAATTTTCAGGTTATAAATCAACTAGACATAATGGATATTTCTATTATACACACTCTGCAATACTATTCATAGCAATAACCTCTTTGTTTTCATATTGGCTTGAGTTCAATGTGATTACAGAAGTTTTTAAATCTTCTAATCATCTCCCAATACATGTTGTGCAAATAAGCTGACTTTAAAGTACTATTGCTAAATTTGGAGATGAAAAGTATTAGCATCTGTAGAAGAATATTTTAAGAAAACATTTAAAACTTGTGTCAGTAACATATACAATGTGTAAGAAATGTCCTCTCATTAGATAAAAATCTATTTATTACACTAATAGAAATAAACTATGGATCAGATCATTATCTTTAGAAATGGAATTAGACTAGAAAATGAAAGTGAAATTTAAAAAAAAAATAAAAAGTTGGCCCCTGGAAGATATGAATATTTTTCATTACTGAGACTACAGCTGTGTTTCTCTCTCCAAAGAGGTCTTCATGAATGATTTTACTTAGTCTTGAGATTTAAAACTATACTTACTGGCAATTGCAATCCCACTGACAAGATTAGAAGTTAAATTATAGTAATGTTTATAAAAGACTTCTATTGCACATGCTGGTTGTAAGGTTTTAATACATACTACTCTAAGCCTCCACTTCAGAATTTTAAAAGAACAGTTTCTGAAAGATGTCAGAGATTTTCACCCTTACTAGGTCTATTTTTTTGTTTGGTTGGTTGAGTTTTTTTTAATTTTTTTCCCCTCTCACAGATTGGTCTCAGAAAGAAACAGATACAGGTAATATTGTCTCTTGCATTCTTAAAATTTCTCTGCACAGAACTCTGTGTGTCAGGTTATACACTCATGTAGCCCTTTCTACATCTTCATCCTGCTTCTGTTTAAACCTTTAACAAGGCATTAAAAACCAAGGTTTCAACAAATAAACAAAAATAATAATACGAAATTTATATTTTAATATTGAAGAGTTTTCAAATGACCAAAAAAATCTTTGGAAGTTTATTTCATGGCAAATTCTAAATTAATTTTTGGTAATTGTGTAAAAACTAATGACCAAGACAGAAAAATTTCCAAAATGTTGCTCCTTCAATTTCATTGTTTCCAATTGCAACACCTGGCGGGGTATGATATAATTTTAGCACTTTTAATTACTGGACAGTGCTCTGAGATGAAATTATCTGTCATAGCTTGACTCTTTTACTTGAAGAGTATACAAACTCCACAGTTACGTATGCAAAAAAACTATCTGTTTTATTATTACACACGTATCAGTGGTATTAATTCTGTGTCTATGTATACATGCACATGTCTCAAAAATCAAAGACAATATGCATTTTTCATCTACCTGTACTAACAGGGTCCAAAATACAAGAAAAAAATTATATTGCTGATCAGTGACACCTCCTTTTATCTCTAAAGTGAACAGACTCAATTTTAATAAAAATCAACTGGATGTTGTGAATTATTGAAATGAAGGAAAGCAACATTCAGTTGAATCAGCTCTACTTTGTTACCCTGGAGGTGGTGCAAGTTGATATCATTTTAAATGTGATTCACACTGTTTAGACAGATGATATAAATATCTCAGGGAGACAGAGACAAATTGGTTTTATCCATCACAACAGTCTAGAGTCAAGGTTTCCGTTAATAATTCAATTTTTCTGTGAAAGATTTCTTACTTATTTTTAACCAAATGATTTCTCATTTTTTTGAAGAACAAAAATAATCAACTTTTAAGTAAGAAGATCTTTAAATAGGCAGAGCAAGTATTCTTTGGCTTCTCTAGAAGACTGCTTTTCCATATGTTACTTTCCCAGTGTAGACTTTTGTACAGATACTGCACATATCAAATAAAATTATATCTGAGAGATAACCAATTCCTTTCTATGAGAAAACTTGCAGAGAAGTTATCCTTGGTGGGATGGGGGAGAGAATCAGAATGCTAAAAGTGAGAAAACTTATGGCTTGAGATAAAGACAGTTTAATAGATAAAGCAAAAACTGTGTGCACAAGCAAAGCAAAATAAGGAATTCCTTCACTTCTTCCCATGGGCAGAAGACAGGCCCAGGAAGACAGGTCTCCGCCACACATGATGGTGACTTGGGAAGAGAAATGGCATCACGACAAACATTCCCTCTTCCTTCCTCTTCCCCCAGCTTTATGTGCTGAGCATGATGCTATATGGAATATCCCTCTGGTCAGTTGGGATCAGCTGTTCCAGCTGTATCCCTTCCCAACTCCTTGAGCACACCCAGCCTGCTCCCTGGTGGGGCAGTGTGAAAAGCAGAAAAGGCCTTGACTCTGTCCAATCGCTGCTCAGCAACTGCTTAAACATCCCTGTGTTATCAACACTGTTTCCAACACAAATACGAAGCACAGCCTCATACCAACTACAGTGAAGAAAATCATCCCAAAACAAAGCCAGCACAACACCATTTCCTGAGTTTAGCCAGTTTGATGCGTGCTACAAGTTGGTTAACAAATGTTGTCTCAGATACCCTTCACTGGCTCCTTCCGTGATCTGTGGCTACATATGACCCTTTGGGCTCCATAATGTAAAAGCAATGAACCAAATCTGACAGAAGGAGAATTCTTGATTTGCTGTGAGATTAAACAGTTGCTATTTGGCTTCTTCACAACTACCCCTCTAAAAAAACCCCACAAATGCTGCAGGGTTTTTATTTTCAAAAAAAAAAAAAAAGAGGCACATAAATTTATTAACAACTGTTCTTGCAAATGCCTATCCAGCAGCTACTTGATTCAAGCCAAACTACCAAAGGGCTTCTAGACTTCCATGATTATGAGAAAAGAACCCGTGGACACCTGAAGGTCTTCACAGTCACATCTTAGGCTATCTGGAAACCTTGGATGCCATGTTTGTATAGGAGTTCTCAAGGCTTCCAGCTGTGGCTTTAGTCGCAAAAATGGACAAAAGACTCAAAATGCTTAGATAACTGTGGTAGCAACCTGAAAATCTAACACTCAGTGGATACCATTTCAGAAAAACTCTTTAAAAAGCAATTTGAGGAAAGTTATTTTCCTTATGGATTCAACAAATGTGAAATTTCCAGAAAAATCCTGTTTATTCAAAAATTCCCTGCTATTTCTGCTGCCAGAAGCATCATGACTCTAGTATACAGAGCTACAGCAAGGTGGTAGTGTCACAAATGCTGCCTCTCTTCACCCAGCCAAACACTATGCCTCCCACTCTGATATCCACTGGATCTTTGAGAGTCTACTGTGATCAAACACTAGTGACCATGAAGATAGTAAAAAACTCTGGGCTACTCTTTCCTGCAATGCTTTTCTGTTCTTCAGCCCCTTTGTGAGTCTGTCAGGCCCTGAGAGCACCACCAGTCTTCCCTATCCACAAGCAGACTCCCAGGACTGTCTTCACCCTGCCCATGGCCCAGGTACCCATGTCAGCCTCTGGGGCTGTTATCCCTTGCCCTCCCTATAGCACAGGAGGGCTGTTTTCCAGCTGTCCATGGCCCAACTATGCTTCCACTGAGTTGGACCCACCTTGTAAGCTCACATCCCAGCACACCTTTGGCCTGGAGAGGTGCCCAAAGGTTTGAACTTCCCCAGTGCTCCCATCTGCTCTGATCCTGGCTGTTCTTAAAGACTGAGAAACAGAGAGTGTTTCTGCAGCAGCAATCAGGAAAGTAACATTAGCAAGCACTCAATGCAGTGAAGTTCAGGTTTCTAAACCCTGTACGCTCAAAGAAATTTTGTTTTACTGGAAGAGCTTCTTTCAGTTAGTCACTGGGCTCCTGAAGGAAGGCCAGTCTTAATGGGACATTTGTACTGAAGAGGTAGCTAAAGATGCTAAGGCTAAAAGATACCTAGCTAAGTACAATCCAAATGTTACCAGTGTATCAGATCACTGGGGTAAAAAGAAAAATAAAAAAATTATGATACACATTGCACCTTCAAAATGAATGCAGCTGGCACTGCAGCTTATGTAGACCACAGGTGGACACCAGGAACTTTGCTTTAAGGACTGTGTGAGTTCAGATTAGTTGAAATAACGTTTGATTTGTTATATATTAAATAAATGGCTACCTGTGTGTTTTCATCTCTGTCTTAAAGTTCTCATGTAAACATTCTTTTGCTTGACAGTCAAGATGAGCCATAATTGCTACTTCTAAGAAAATCCTGTAAGAGGTTTGAAGATCATCAGGGTAGTGAACCTCAGCACAGACTGGATTCAGGCAGCCTGACATGCCTTGATTACAAGTCCATCTGATGCTGCACAACATAAGGTTGCCAGCATCTGAGAAGATGGAAGACTGTCTGTGCTATCCCTTTATTCATCTTGGGTTATCTCCAATAAAATGTATTTTAAACAATACCTGAATGGGGTCCGAATGCCTTTCTCACTGGGATCCCCAACAACTCCAGTACAAATGTGTTACAATTCTCTTTAACATTCTTCAAAGAAAACCCAGATTTTCTACAGTTGGCTGGCTGCCAGTTGGTCAAATAAGCCCATGTTAAACATGCCAGTTACAGAAATATTACATGGAACAAGTCAGGTGGGTAAGACCCATAGAGTACAAAATGAGTCTTCAATCTTATTCACAGCATGCCAAAAGGTAAAAATTACAAGCCTTGCACAATGTGTACATGAGCTGCACATGGGAGCATCTATGCCTAATTAAAGCCAACTCACTGCATAAGGCCAGTTTGATGAGTACATAGTCAACCACTAAGTCAGAAGCTAATAACTCGATGCCACATCTCCTTTGTATAGTGAGCTGGAGGGGAGAAAAGGGGACATACCCTCATAAAACAACTACAAGCCTCCCACAATGACTACCCTTAAGTGGAATTCATCAGCATCATGAGAAGTTATCATCAGTCAGTAATTACACTTAAGGAATGACTGACTGGTGATCCAAGGATTTTTTTTTTTTTTTCAAACCAAGGATCTCCTAGGTGCTGTGCTTTCTCATCTGAAATAATTACATTTAATGTTATTTATTAATGATAGATTCATTTTTAATATTTTATCAAACTTATGTATATGCTTTGCAAATCTTAGTTTGTCCATAATTTCACTATAATTATAGCTAGTTAATTGGAAATGATAACAATTCTATTTAACGGTTTCTTTACACATGTAGCAAATTAAGGGATGTGCTTGCACATTCTTCCTACAGCTTTTGTTGAAAAGCTTAGTTTAAAATAAATTCTTTGTGGGTGTGCTTTGCACAGCAGCATCTCAGCAAGGAAGCATAAGCAAAGTTAATGAGTTTCCTCAGATTTAAGTCAAAAGCATATTTTTCAGTCTTTTGGTTAAACAAAAAATTTCTCTGGTACAATATGAATCCCTAAGTCAAGATCATAAATATAATTAACCACATCCTTTAGGTTTGTGTCTGGTAAGGAAATCTGGTTCGTCTCTCTTCAAAACAATGCAGATACACATTGACACGGAAAACAGAAATGGGAAACAGCAGCTTGTCACGCATAGACTTAAATTGTTAAATACCGGCTAGTAATCCCTGAAATTAAGTCACTAATGTCTCTAAAACTTCTGTTAGCATATGGGGAAAACTCATTACAAAAATAAGAGGTGTATAAAACTGGAGTATTCAAGTATGTGCTAGCTTGCAGTAACGTTTAAAAATAAACTGAGCATTGTATATAGTTTCAATAGACTATTATTAGGGGAAAAAACATGAGTGCATCAAAATCTCATTTAGAAAGTTTGAAAAATATCTAACCATGCAGGGCACATAAGAGGGGTATACCTCAACATTCCAATGAAGAGCATGAATCAAAAAAGAAATACAATTCTGAGCATATACAGTTGTGCCTACACTTATCCACTGCCAAATGTTAAACAAATGCTTCTCAACATTTGTTTTGGCTATACTCTTCCCCCACTGTACTGGTAGGTATTAGGTTTTTCTTCCCTTCCTTTTTGAATATTAATCATCTCTTAACACTGCTTCATTTTGTCCCTATGCTTTTAGAAAGGATAAACATTCATGAACTTTTAACCTGTTCAGAGATTGTGGTGATTTTTTTATAAGCTTTAAGAAGAAGCTAAAGTTCAGCAAAATAGAGATGGATCTTGTTTCCTAGAACATGCCTCAGGTCGACAGTTTCTTCTACAGTCCAGCCAAACCTCCTGCAGCACCTCCTGTTGTTATCACATTCTACAAAATAGAGACTTGCCAATTTAGCAAGGTGTGCACTGGCTTCTCTGTGAAATTAAAATAGACTTCACTTTCCAGGACATGCTGTATGGTATTTGGGAAATTTTATCCCTAAGCTAACACAAACTAAAAAGCATTGCAATTGCAGTCAGCCCTCAGAAAAAGGTCAGGTCTGAATTGGCAGCATCCCGACTTCTGAAAATGTTCTGAATCCAGAGACTTCATTTAGTCAGAAGGAAAGCTCGGCAGGTGGAATACGTGGAAGATTGGCAAAGAAATAAAGTATTCAAAATAGGATTCCTAAAGAAATCATTGGACCTTCTTTGCAAATAGGAAGACTGGCAGAGAAAGAGGTAGCACATATGAAAAAAATTTAACTTTTTCCAGATACATCATTGAGTCATAGAATATTCTGAGTTTAAAGGGACCTGCAAGAATCATTGAAATCCAATTCCTGGCCCTACACAGGACAGCACCAAGAATTACACCGTTTGCCTGGGAGTGTTCTCCAAATGCTTCTTGAACTCTGGCAGACTTGGTGCTGTGACCACTTCCCTGGGGTGCCTGTTCCAGTGTCCAACCACCCTCTACGTGAAGAATCTTTTTGTAATATCCAGGCTAAACGTGCCCTGATACAGCTTCATGCTGTTTCTTCAGGTCCTGTCACTGGTCACCAGAGAAGAGATCAGTACCTGCCATTCCTCTTCCCCTTGTGAGGAAGCTGTACACCATGAAGTCTCCCCTCAGTCTCCTCTTCTCCAGGCTGAACAAACAAAATTACCCCAGCTGCTCCTCATAAAGCTTCCTCTCCAGGCCTTTCACCATCTTCGCGGCCCTCCTTTTGACACTTTTAATAGCTTTATATAAATAAACTATATAAAATAATATATAAAGGAATATATATATTTATTTTGAGACAATTATGAAAGCACTCTAGATTAGAATGGTATCTGAGTATTATGAATTCTTCCAAGACCCTTCATCGTTCCCACGAAAAGCATGTACTTGAGTTCCTTTTTTAAGTTAAAAGTTGAATCACCCTAAGCTTGTCTCTACTCAAAGGGAGAGAGTTAGGTAGCTCAGCAAGCAGCTTGATTTGATTCAGAGCTTAAGCTTGGAGAGAAGTTTACCAGGATAAAGTATTATTCTTCCTTTGTAGACCTCTAGACATTTCTCAGATAATCTGTTATCCTTTCTAGAAAACTAATATATTTTGTCAAATACATATTAGAACCTGATTTCTTCAGTTGCCTTTTGTGAAAAATTTATACATAGTTCATGGCACCTCACACATCTGCACAGCACAGTCTGAAAGCCAATGTAGACATTTTAACAAGGTTCCTAACTTATGTGCCTTGGGTACATCACCAAAATTGGATGGGTGAAAATGCTCAGACCTTTCTATGAAAGGTCAGTCAACTTAGGAAGAGACTTCTGCAGAGCAGGAACTATTATATTACTTGTTCTTTGCATCAAATTACTTAAAGAGCAAAATAAAAAACTAGTTGCTTAGAGAAACAGGGAGAAAATAGCTGGCAGGTGGGAACAGAGCTCCAACTGTGATAACATGCACAGATTACCATCCATTTTAAACAAAGAGTAATCAGCACAGTATTATATGTTTTTAAAATACCAGAGACTGCAACTCATGGCAAAATAAAATTAAGTCTATTTTTATTTCTTGGTTTGAAATAAACCAGGGAAATCTTCTAAAAGAAAAGAACATAATGGATAGAAGGTGAACAGCTTGTTTTATTTGCTTTTCAAACATTGTTTCAGATTCTTAGTATAAAAAGATTATTTCTATGTGTGGGTGTTATAATTGAACTTCTCAGTCTCTTCGTGTTGCTATTCTCCTTGATGCACATTTAAATGCAGAGCTAATAAGTAATAAATCTAGAAAAAAACATCCAAACAATTGAATGACATTTTCAATTCCTTACAAAGTTTGAAAAATATATCCCAAAGTTTTGAAGTAATTTCAGGTGAAGTCCTGAATACTGAAGTTATCCATCCTTTACATATAGAGAATAAAACATAGTGGATGACATGTATAACAGGTGAGTTTATCTAATATTTACAAAGTATTCATATAGCGGAGTGAGACAGGCTCTATCTTCATACTCAGATCATGTAAGCCAGTGGTCTCATCCCTACACTTTGCACTGTGCACTTCCTTCTTAGATTAGGTGGCCAGGAAGGAATAGAACATACAGAGTACTGTAAGCAGAGAAGGAAACAGAGGAAACTGGTCTGCTGAAGTCAATAGCAAAACTCATATTGATTTTCTCATGTCTGGTTTCAATTTGAAGTTTAATCATTCTTGCTCATGATATGGATGTCCTCTCATCTAATGAAATCATGTGGGGATCTTTGAAAGCTCAATCGCAGCAGCAAAAAAGGAAAGCTGCTCTAACAAAGGATGCTAGGTAGCTTTTGATAACAAACCTCTCACATACACAGACAAAAAGGAATACTCTCTGTCAGCTTTCAAAAGAGAAAATTCCTAAGGTCTTTGGTGGCAATAAATAAAAAAGGAAGAACAAAAAACCCCCTCTGTTAAATTACAGATTCAGTAAACAAGACTCTCATTGTTCTTCTGAGTTCGAGATGAAGAGGAGGAACCTTTTAAAGGACACAAAAGAAAAAAGGAGTCAAACAGTTAAGGAACTTTCACCAAGATGGTTTGCTAATAGAAGAGTCCCTTTTTTTTTTTCCCTAGGACTTTTACACTTTTGAAATATTTTGAGGGGAAAGGTGGGAGTGGAAGGTCTAGAAGCCCTAAAAGGAGCCAATAATGACAGTTCAGAAATCAAGGAATAAAAACACTTCTGCCTCTGACTGAGGCACACTAATAGGAACATAACATGAATTGCCCTCATAATTTTCCTATCCATGCTGGTTATTCATGCCTTTGCAAGTGTGACATAATCATAAACCCACAAAGTTACAGAAGACCTTGGCTAGTCAGAGTATTAAATGGAATAGTGCAATTAGTAATTGCTAAAATAATGCCTTGAAAGACAAGAGTAACTCTGAGTTCCCCTCTTGCCTTTTTGGGTAGCGTATCTTTGTTTGACAAAGCTTTCCCAATGTGCAACCCTGGCTAGCTCCCATACCCTGTGTAAAATCAATTATCACAGAAATTAATAATGTCTGTTTATTATGGATATGTTAGTTGTTCTAAGAAGCAGATCAATTTGAAAGATAGATTAGACAAGGACAACAGACTCATGNCTGACTATGAGTTAAGACTGCCTATGTCTTAGGAAAAAAAGTTTAAGTGATTGCAAGATCAACATAAGTACTTTGCAAATGATACTTAAAATATTAAGATCTAAGAGAATCATATTTCTCTTTAAGTAAATATCCTCAGTCAAAGTTTTGCATAGGAGAAAAAAAAAAGACAAAAGTACAGGTCAAAAGGGGAACATACAGTATTGGAGAGGGGATGAAAGGAGAGGAACTGGGCGAAAATGTAATTTAAGTCCGTAGGGGTAGAGGACAATATTAAATAGATCACGTGTAAGGAACCTAGAAGCAAATGCAGAAGAAATTGCA
>VWZD01006495.1:15782-32838 GCA_013396695.1 Sakesphorus luctuosus
AATGCAGAAGAAATTGCAGGGTCTGAGGGAGTAGAGAAAGCAACTAAGGAAAGAAAAAGAGGAAGGAGCAATGAGTATAAAGAAAACTGGGATATAATGTGAACCACAAAGAACAAAACCCCAGGACTAAAGAGAGGATTCAGAAGAAACAAAAGACAGAAAATGAAAAGGGAAGGTGATAAAATACAGAAAATTGTAAAAACATGCACTCAAAATGGAGAAAGAATTGAAAGAAGGAGGAAAAAAGCCATGACATGGAAAATGCATAATAAATTTTTTAAAAAGCATTCAAAAAAACTTGGCAGTAAGAGTCAGCCTTTTCAAGGATGAGATGTGATCACATCAAGAATCAGTCTATTTTATAGAAGATATTCCCAAATAGAATGCAATTTCCCTAAAGGAAATGCCTTTATAATAAGAAGAATTAACAAATCAATAGAAGAACTGTTTAATTTTCTTGCTATTAGTTCAAATTCATGTTCTCTGCAAAGATTGTCTGAATGACAATCATTGAGCAAAGCAGAATCTCATTCATATTACAGTTGCCAATCAAAGCTACAAAGCTAGAATATGCATTCAACTGCAGTGTTTGGTAGATACCTACAATATAGAGGTCCACAACAGAAAATCAAGTTAGATGATAATGAAAAAAGGAGGGTTTATTTTTTACTTAAATATAAATTAGTCAAACTTCCTCTGTAAAAAATATTTTAAAATAAATATATGTGTAATAAAGTGCAATGCTCTTGAAAAAGGTGTATCTTCATGAATTCATTATGAACAATGTTTGGTTTAATCTCAGTTAGACAATGACTTTTTTTTTAAATCTTAGAAAGACTTTAAGATCAGAAAAACAGATATAAATCATCCCAATGTGTTTCTAATTTTTCTACATGGCCCACCAAAATGCGCATATAATACTTAAACACTGTTTTCTCTCATCTAGAATGACTGGTTGTTCCTAGTCTGCTTGTTTTGTATCAAGAATACCCTGAAGGATGTCTGTCTGTAACCTCTCCAGTTCTCGAAATGCATAATCCTTTCCCTTTAACTTCATTGTCCATAGCATGGAACAGAGTTGAAGCAAACACTGAACCTGCTGAAAGCACTAGCTAAATTGCATTCCTACTTCCACATCCCTAACAGTGGTCATGGTTCTGATTTTCAAGAGCCTAATTACATGCATTACAAAGCAATTGTGAGGATTTTTAATTCCCACTGAAATCAGTACTCTTGAGGGGTGCTTAGTACATCTCAGGAAAAAAAGTACCCCTCAGAATGATGGGGATTTTGCCCACATGGGTCTCTCAGCCTACACAGGCAGTGGGGGTTACATTTTGTGGGCATAAATTATTGGTTATGAAAAAAGTTTACATTCACTTTAGAAAGACATCACAGGCAAACTACATCAGAGCAATTTAGCACTGCTACTAGTTAAACTGCCAGATTACTTTTAAGTGCTACGTTGGTAAGCATACTGCCTAGCAACAAGTGCCAGATGTCATTTCATTTCCTGCACACACCAGAGAGGTCCATAAATTGCAGGCTTTAAGCATTCAGGAATTATAGCTGTTGCTCAGGATGTATTTAGCCACAAAATATCTCGCACACAGATACTGTATACAATCTCTTTACAGAGATGAAAATGTCTAAAGATAAACATCTGAGGGGCTATTGGTTTAGGTTTTTTCTCCAAATGCTTGTAGTTTTCCCAAGAAAATGTTACATTACTTAGGGACTTTTTACAAGGGCATATAGTGATAGGGCAAGGGGAAATGGCTTTAAATTAAAAGAGAATAGATTAAATATTAGGAAAAAATTATTTACTGTGAGGGTGGTCAGACGCTGGAGCAGGTTGCCCAGAGAAGCTGTGGATGCCCCATCCCTGAAACTGTCCAAGGTCAAGCTGGATGGGGCTTTAAGCAACTTTATCTAGTGGAAGGCATCCCTGTCCATGGCAGGGGAGTTGGAACTAGGGAATATTTCGGGTCCCTTCCAACACAGGCCATTCTGTGATATCAGCAAAAATACTTTTATAAACACATATTTAGAATGAGAAGCAAATATATTAATATACCTAGATTCCAAGGAGACTATAACAAGTAGAAAATGGATTAAAAAGTTAGAATGTAAAATAAAAAATTAATAATACATAAATATTACAGGGAGCTAACCAAGTACAAATATTTATTGGCAGACTAAAAGTTAGAAGATAAATCTAGGTGAAAAACAGTGCTGCTAGGAGAAACAAACAAACAAAAAATCTGAAAACCCTTGAGATGGAAAGCACCAGCTGAAAGAGTATTCTTAAATAAAGACAGGTCTTTAATAAGAACATAAAAGCAGAATGTGACAATATTTTAGGATGTGTATTCTGCATGAAAGTAGATTTTTTAAAGAATAGAGATCTGGAAAATACTTGTAATCAAATGAAACAATAGTTAGAAAATACCATCTAGGTGGATCATGTGGTCTGGATACTAACCTGTGTATTAGGTGGGTGGGTATTTAGCTGTTCAGTGATAGGAATTCAAGATCACAGTGAAAAGGATACCATGATATTTGTGTGAAGTGAAAAGGAAATTGGAAGAGATAGTGGAGAATAAGGCTGGGATAAGACTTGGGAAAGAAGTTCAAAATAGAACAGTATTGCAGGAATGGTCTCCTTCCTGTTACTAAGTCAGCAAAAATTATAACTTCACCTTCCATACATAACTTTTTATCAGGAATACCATATAAAGGAAAGGTAGTAAAACATATGTCCTAAAAGAATTTAAATTCATCTTACTACCCAGGATAATGCTGTAGCATTTCTCTTACATTTAAAAGACAATACCTCCAATGGGACCTGTAGTAGAATAAGATCAAAATTTTGAACAGAGTATTTCCACGTCTATTTGGATGGAATTTCCTCTCACCAAACAAATTATTTTATTATTCTGAAGTTAAAAGTATTCCAAGGTAACAAATAAACTACATCCCCCACTCCCCACCAATATTTATCATTAACTTAAATGTTTTTACTAATCTTCAGGTAGTATCTATTTAATGAGAATTTTAATAACAGAAATAAAAATAAGATCTTGTAATATTACTAAAATAATGTAAATAAAGATAAGCCCTAGATGGCAGAGTACACAATTTCCCACTTAGCACTTTATCAGTGTGTCTGCTGCTAAATTTCTCCATATATGTCTAAAAGAAAGAACAGTATAGAAAAAAAATAAAGACAGAGCTACATATTCTATACTGTTTTTCTGGCATTAAACAATCCAGAAATGTTACCTGAAAGTTTTCCCTATATGTACACCCACATACAAATATAAGAATAAAAAAAATTAGGCACATATATACCTATAAAAGTAAATATACTTTTATTAGCACAAAAAAGGTAGACAACATTTGGGGAGAACATTGCGAGAGGGATAAAAAAATAACTAAAATGGAAGATAAAGAGGGACTTGTTGTTGTACATGCTGCCATAAAATGTCAAAATAATATTTTTAAAGGTCACTAAAAATATATTAGGAAAATACGCCTCAACCACACATGAATAATCAGTAAAGCAGGAAAATGTAGTACGTATATTTAAAATTGTTCTGCTATGGGAAGGGAGCATTTTTTCAGTACAAATCATCAAGAGATTTCCAGGAAAGCAATTGCAACAAATTGAATTTTGTTCTTTGTGTTTGCACACACTCTTTTTCTCAATCTTTCACTTTTGCAATGATTTTTCTTAAACTAGGTTTTCTTCTGAAGGAAACTGAGAGATTAAATTCTAATGGCAACAGACTCTTATCATGCATACTTTTTTATTTATTAATTGAATATAGGAAGTATCCTCTTACCCTTTTTCACATATATTGCCCTTTTAAAACAGCAATAAAATTCTTTTAACTTGCACTTTATAGCGATTTTTGTGCTTCTATACCTTCAAAAGAGAGCTCCTTCAAAAGTTCAATTTCTGATTGTCTAGTTACTCCTCAGAGTGAGCAGGACTCTGTGCTTCAGGGAGAATTGCTTGACCTAGAAAGGATCCCTGTGTTTTGAGGACATATATACAACACAGATGTGCAAGGGGGAAAAATTTCCAGCTAGCCCTTGTGCCAGCTTTGGCTGAGGATCATACAACAATGTTTTTTTGGTACAAGAGGGAAAAAGAAAGCTAAAGGAAAAGGCCAACTGGAAAGTGATGTGAGCTCCCAGGAATGTAATACTTCAGGATGGAACAGAATTTATGTTATTTTTTTCCAAAAATTCTTTTTAGTCTTCTGTAAATCATATACATTTTTTCCAAGTGTAAGGAGTTAGAGTTGCCTGTCTCAAACACTGTCAAGAAGGAGGCAACTGTCAAGAAGGAATTTGCCATAAGATAAGCCACCACAGTGGGAACTTGAGATAAGCACTGAATCTATGACAGGAAGGCACAGAATCCAGGCTTGGCAAGGTGAGTTCTGGTTAGCACATCCTGGCTAATGCATCTGGACAAAAATTCCCACTGTGTCAAACTGTGGAAAAGGAAACAACTGTCCATACATTTGGAAGAAGGCACATCGGATGACAAACAGAGGACATGAAACAACCTGAGAGACTATCACAGAATCGCAGACTATTCTGAGTTGGAAGGGACCCACAAGAATAGAGTCCAGCTCTTAAGTCAATGGCCCACACAGGGGATTGAACCCATGACCTTGGCCTTATTAAACCAAGTTCTAACCAACTGAGCTTAATTCAATTCAGCTGTTAAGACTGTTACAACTGAAGTTGTGTTCAAGTTCATTGCATTTATTATTGTACGGCTTTCAGTTTTTACAGTTTTGATGTTATGTTATCCCCCTCCATGATTTTCAAAATGGTTCCCCTGTTGTTTTTCCCTTAGTCATTCCCTCCCTATTGTCTTCTTCCCCCTATACCCTTTTCCCGCCTTTGCCCTGATCCCTAGAATCCCACTGGTTAGCTTTCCCACCTTTGCCCAAGACTCTGTTTTCCCATTGGCTATCTGGTTTCCCTAGTTACACACTCTGCCCCTGTTTTACCCAATGCCATCCACGTTCCAGAACCTTCTCTTCAGAACCCTTTATAAACCCTCTGAGTTTCCCTTAATAAATTGCTTTTAGTGTGTTTGCGGGCAGAGCGTGCTGAAGTCTTTTTGTTTTCATTTCTCTCTTGCTTAACGGCCATCACATACACATATCACTGGTCAAAGATCATCCCATGTTATGGGACAGAAGACATCTGTGACCACCAATGATCAACGAAACATGCCCATACTCAGTCCTGTGGTCTTCCACCAGAGGACTGCACATGCTCCACAGTGTTGCATCAGACACTGTAAAACTCCCTGCCACTCAGGGAAGCTACCTGGGTGTTTCCACCTGAACTTGAGCATATATTAACCCATGGAACTTTTCTTTTCATGCGCTTCAACCACTTCTGAATGATCAAGACTGTGGCCATCACTTCAAACAATGGACATCTAAATTGCAACAATCAAGTCTCATTGCTGGATCCACGGGTAGAGAGATCTTTCCTCTCCACTGTCTACTCTTGTCCTTTCTTTCATTCTTTTCCTTACATATTATCTTAAGTGATATCTTTATATTTTTATATTGCTACATTTCTATAGATAATTACCAAAGTGGCTGCATAACTACTTTCCATTTCAACTGGACTGTTCTAAAATAAACCTGGCACATATACATAAATACCAGTCATTCAGTGTCATTTCACTCTAATCTGTCCCAAGGGGTCTATATACAGGGACCTCAGTTACCCCATTTCTGGGGAGGGTCATAACAACTACTTCTTCCAGTTTCCATCTGTCCTTCTCAAACACAGTCTGCTCCCCATGTCATTTGTCAAATTTGCTACTTTTGAATGGAGTAACAGGTAACTCAAGGGGCAATTCAATACTACTATTTCAAGTAAAGAAATGACACAAAATTCTTAAAACTCTATACTACCTTTATTGCTCTAATAACCATACTGGGGCAGCTGCCCCTCAAAACAAATGAAGCATATGTCTATGAAGATGACCTCTCTCTAATGCTCAACTGTTAAGCAAATGCAAATTATACCATGAATTTAATCTTCACATGCCTGGTGTTATTATATTCATATTATAAAACATATGAATAGAACAATTATTTCATTTCAGTATCTACCAATATCTAACTATTTACTTCAACAGGATTTGGACCAAGTCCTAAACAGCTGATAACTCACAGAATCATTTATGTTGGTAAACACCCTCAAGGGCATTGAGTCCAACCATTAACCTAACACTGCCAAGTCCACCACTAAACCAAGTCCCCAACCACCGCAAATACATGTCTTTTAAATACCTCCAGGGATGGTAACTCAACCATTTCCATGGTCAGTCTCTTCCAATGCTTGACAACCCTTTCAGTAAAGAATTTCTTCCTGATGTCCAACCTGAATGCCCCCTGGGAAACTTGTGGTTATTTCATCCTATCCTGTTGCCAGTTGCTTGGGAGGAAAGCCTGACACTCATTTTGCTACAACATCCCTTCAGGTAGTTGTAGAGAGTGATAATGTCTCCCCTGAGTCTCCTTCTCTTCTGGTTAAACACTCTCAGCTCTCATAGCCACTCCTTGTAAAACTTGTGCTCCAGACCCTTCACCAACTTCATTGCCCTTATCTGGACACACTCCAGCACCTCAATGTCCTTCTTGTGAGGGACTCAGAACTGGATAAAGCACTTGAGCTGTAGCCTCACCAGTGCCGCATACAGATGATCACTGCCCTGGTCTTGCTGGTCACACTGCTTCTCATACAAGCCAGGATGCCATTGGCTTTCTTGGCCACTTGGGCACACTGCTTGCTCATGGTAAGCAACTGTCAATCAGCATCCTAAGGTCAGGCAGCTTTCCAGTGACTCTTCCCAAAGTCTGCAGTGCTGCATGGGGTTGTTCTAGCCCAAGTGCAGCACCCAGAACTGTCTTGTTCAACAATCCTTCCCAGTTTGGCAAGTTGTCTGTAAACAAACTGAGGGTGCATTTGATCCTCTTGTCCAGATCATTGGTACAGACATTAAAGAGGATAGACTCCAGTACTGAGCCCTGGGGAAAACAAATATTGGTTGGCCATCAAGTGGGTGTATGTTGGGATTTCATATGGTATTTGACCTAAAGGGCAAAACTGTATACTGAACTTGCCTCTGTAATTAGTATGATGTAGCTTTAAGGATCTAACTACCGAACTCAGAGAACCTGCAGCCGACCTTCTCATCAGATGTGTATAGTTAACCAATTACAGAAGGACATTGTAATGTAAACAACATCATTAGCCAATAATCAGTGTCAGAGTGACAACACCTGCTGAAGGTTACAATTCCAAAAGTGTATATAAGTTTGCGTGCGTAATAATAAAGTGTCTGTTGCTGCTAATTCCTGCGGAATCATCTGCAGCAGGTCTAAACCCATCTCCCCCATTACAGGTGTAACTCCACCCACCACCACTCTCTGGGATTGCCCATCCAGACATTTTTTTATGCAGTGAACAGTGCACCCACCCAAGCCAGGAGCAGCCAATTCCTACAGGAGAATGCTGTGAGAAACAGTGTCAAACACTTTACTAAAGTCCAGACAGACAACATTCACAGCCTTTCCCTCATCCACTCAGAGAGTTACCTTGCTGTAGAAGTAAATTAGGCTGGTCAAGCAGGATCTGTCTTTCATAAACTGTCCTGCATATGCTCATGATGGCACTCAAGACAATCTGTTCCATAACCTGCCCCAGGGTCAGACTGACAGGCCTGTAGTTCCCTGGATCCTCTTTCCAGCACTTCTTGTAGATAGGCATCACCTTTGCTGACTTTTGATCATCTGGGACTTCCCCAGGTAGCCATGACTCCTGGTAAATGATAGAAAGTGGCTTGGCAAGCAACTCTTATGTTCTTTGCCTCTGTGGAAGTGCTTTTCCTCTATGTTAATATGAACAGTCCTGAAAAATACCTCCAGATCTTCCAGCAATAATATATAACAGATCAAGATATTGTAGGCTGGATTACACAAGGGAGTGCATGTAGAAGTAATACATAACTTTTTTCTTTTTTTTTACCCCCAGACTGTAAACTGCAGACTGCTGAAAGCACAGATCTGGATACTCAGTTTGTTTTGAATTGGGTTCAAGGTGAGACTCAGATGCAATAAACAAATACTTCCCAGAAGAGCCACACACTACATTTGTGGCAGCTAATTGAGACTCAGTTCTTAATAAAGGTTTTTCTTCATGCATTAAGGTGTCTCAGTAAGCATTTTCACCTTCCACACTGCACAGGTAGAATCTCTCCCTTTCACTATTTCTGATAAAAATACATCAATGAGAAAATTCTTCTAAACATATTACCCACTTTGTAGGAAGGGAACACCAAGACTTGAATAAAGCTGAAATGCTAGATTTCTGCATGATCTTGAGCTGACCTGAACACAGGAGTCCTCCCACAGGCTATTAAGCTACAAAGCCAAGGTGAAGTCATACTTCCAATACCGTGGCTTTCATTTGCAATGAAAACTCTCAAAAAAAATAGTCTTGATGAAATCAGATTTCATTTCCAAGGACCTGTGTCACCCACGTCCTAGCACATTCTGTCCTGGTAATCTAGCTCAGCCTCTCTGAAGCAGACAGAAAGGAAAAAGCACCAGGGAACAAAAATCATGCTATTTTCAGTATCAGCTTCCACCCTAATTTCACCAGTGGAGGTTAGAAACATCTCACACAATACTAGCTTCCCACTTCTGTTTCAAGAATTTACTTATCTGATGATCTGAGAAACTGCCAGGAGTGTCAATTAATGCATAGTAACTTTACAGGCTTCTGTAAGAAAGAGAGGACAGGACATTCTGCAGAGCCTCTTCCTCTACAGAAGCTAAGAAATTTTTGTATCAAATGAAAACCTGAGGGATCATTGTGACCTTACATCGGTAAGAAAAACGAGAGGGGTTGCACATAATCTGCATTTGTGACTTCCTACAAATTATTTGGTTTTTAAGGTACATATTTATTGTATGGAGCAGTCGTGGATTCTTGTAGAAGAAGCTGTAGCCACATATCATTTTCAGGCCTTGCAAACTCTAGCAGCCACACATATGAATATAGGGCTTGCTATGACATTTCAGTGGGTTCTTTCTCATCTTTCTAGAATAGATTTGCAATTTTAGAGGAGGTTTAATTTTCCATGTATTGATTAAGTGAAATAATTCCATTGTAACATGCCATGGAAACAAGGTTATGTGTGTGTTTTAGAGACAACAATTGCTCCAGTAAAATGAGTTTCAATTTACATGTAGTTGTTTTCTATATGACTTTGTTAAATTTCCAGTTGTTTATGTTTGTTTTTATTGGTTTCATCATCTTTTGGACTTTGTTTTTCTCTACTATACTTTTCATGTAAAGGTTCCTTACAGTATTATTATTTTTAGATAACTGACTTAAAATATTACATTATTTATTTACTTAGTTTTTAGAACCATCTGAATGTTCCTGTTGCCATACTGATATCCTTTGTAATTGGCTTTGTGGAAAACACCCAAGCAATTTTGGTGATATACTCACTGCTAGTTGCTGCTCAAATGCCCATTAACTCCAGTTGAACTAGAGTTTCACACATAAATTATCAGTATTTCCTATATGAGAGGTAGAAAGGAAAATATTTCACAGTTCTTAAAAGTTATAGTTGGTTTTAAGTGAAAGTATTTGGATTCAACAAAGATACTCCTATCAAATATAAGTCATGATGTAAACAAATGCTCACTGATGGAGCCCAACAAACACTGCCAGTGAGTCCTGAGAAGCTATCTGCTAGAAAACAGACAAGTGTGTAATAACAAGCTTATTTAGATGGACATTTGCCAGCAGTTTATTACACAGGTGCACCTTTCTGAATGTATAAACTACACAACTGAATTTCATTACTACTACAAGTAAAAACATGCTGATAAAACAGGAGTTTGAGAAGACTGGCTTCAAACTCTATTGCCCAACTATGAGAGATTTGAGGGCTAATAGAACCCATAACGTTCAGCTAATCCATCAAGCCATCCATGTATTATGATGCTAGGTGTTACATGAATGTTATCAAAATTGATATGAGAAATTGCCTAATGCAAAATAAACATCGTAACCAACAGTGTCTGCCATTCAATGGATCTAGAAATTTTCTTCCTGTAGTTAACAGATTCTGCCAATTATCCTAACTAGTAGCACAACAAAACAGAAAAACAGTCTCCCACACTTCCAGATCTAAACAACTAATGCTGGAATTTTCTAAAACTGAGTATATCAGCATTAATAAAGACAGGAAGGGAGAAGGGCAAGAAACTACATACAATTCCATAACTTCTGTAACTCTCTTCTGGTTGTATTTGTTCAGAGGGATACAAGTACCCGAGTAGTGTTTTAAACAGGCATTAAAAGAGAGTTTAGAAGGCACTAAGATCAAAATGCTATGAGAAGGAAGGCAGTGTTATGCTCCTGTTTTTCTGGAAGCAGAATGCCTGACTGAACATCACAGAGCAAGTCACTGGCCAAAAGCTGGTTAAGTCCCAGCTGTCTGCCCCCTAAGCATTGTCTACTGCCTAGGTCTCTGACTCTAGCTAAAAAACAGCCCTCATTTGTGAGTTTATGTCCACAGAATTTCAGAGTCTCCTCTGCTGACTGGATTGAACAATAAGGAAATTAAACTGGAAACCTAGTCCTTGGCATTTCCCATCAATGGGAATGCCTGCTTACATATTGCTACTAGCCTTTGAGTGATGGAGTTGTCCAGGTGTTATAATTCTAACATGATCCCGGTGATATTAGAACAAGAAAAGGCTAACAAGAGAAAAATTTCTAATGCTGGATGTGCAAAAATGCACTAATACAAATGTCCTCCTTAAAAAACAATACAACTCCGACATTCATAAAAACTTTCCTTGTTTGCTTTACTTTTTAATTTTTGTCTCAGGTAAGGCTTTCTATATAACTATGCTTTGCTGTTTTTCCTCAAGAGGTTAAAACAAATCTCCTAGATTTCTGTAGAACGGCACTGTATCATTTCTTGTTGACACTGAATCGAAACATATAGTATTCTTCTGAACAGTCTCCAAGCTATAATAATCTACCATGGCATGCCCTCATCTTAGCAGTCTAATATCAGCGGATATTTCTTTAATAGTCTAAAAATTAGCATTTAAAATGTTAATTGCTTCCTGACTAATTATGAAAATTATGAGGAAAACGTGCAAGAATTATTTATAAAGTGCACGGCACACTAACTTTCTCTTCATCTTATAAAAATACAGCAGCCAATGAGAAATTTCAGAGCAATTGGTAAAGTATACTACACAAGCCTGTGCAAATCTAGCTTTTGTAGCTTTTATTCCATGCTTTTTTGGTCCCTAAGGGTAAAGGGTGTCAAATTTCTTCACCTAGGATCTATTCTTGTGCTTGACTCATCTTATCTGAAGTGCAAATATTTCTCAGATAGAACACCCTACACCTATCAGTTAAATTCTGCTGCCACAGTAGTCAGTGTGTGAGTTCTGCATTAAATGCAGCAGAGGGATCATTACAGTTTAAAGTACTTATTCACAGTAGGATAAAAATCTTCAAGCACATAGTTTCTCCCTAAAACAGACTTGAGCACCTTACCAGAAAAAAAAACCCTGCTAGATAAATTCACTTTCAGTGTTTTTTTAAACTGCCAAACTGGGTAATTCGCATCTGTAAGGACTCAGTGAGGAAATACAATAGTTACTGTGGCATCCAGTCCAGCATAAATTGACATTACCACAAACATTGCACAATTTAGCAATACAGAGTTTGGTTTTTTTCCATTGGTTCTAATATTTAGAGTTTTCTTAGGTTCACACATTGTAAGAAGATGATTGAAGCCCTTAAATTTCAAATTAGGCAAGACAGTTCCTACAAGTTAAAATATATACATACATACATAATATTACTGCATGGTACGTTTTCTACTCAACAAAGAAACAGAGTGAATTTATAAGGGGTCCCTTAAACTGGATTCTTTGGATTTTCAAAATATTTCTACTGCAAGCTCCACAGCTGTGGTTCTAGCTCCCTTGAAATTGCTTTTAAAGACACAATATTTGATTCTTTTCTCCAGCTTCTAGTCTGAGACTCCATCCAAGAAATACCTGCAGAATTGCCCTACCAGGAATGAACTCTGAGTGCTCATACTTCAATATCTTTCAAAATCCAGAATGAATTCTTTCCAATTCATCCATTTACAAAACCACAAAGGAAGCCATTGTCTGATTGTTGGGTTTCCCTGGATTTATTTGGTGGCCTGTTGAAAGAAAGGAATATGTCCAAAAACTTAACAATTCCTTCCGAACAGTAACAAAGACAACCTAAGCATGATAGCCTTCCTCACATGTCTGTACTAGCTTAGCTTTGGGGGGAGGGAGGAAGAAAAAGAAATTCCACCCACAGTTATGGGCATCCCTCCAGCTAGAGCACAAGAGGCCTCCATTGCAATTCTAATAAGGTAAGAAAAAAAATCACAGCTGACCCAACATAGGAGATAGAAAAAACTCACAATTTATTTCAAAAGAAGAAAAGTAAATCAAAATCCACACTTTAAACAGTTATTTAAGGTTATAAAATAAGATAATTATGGAAAGCACATAAACAAGCTAGTGATACATAATTGGGAGATAAAAGTAGAATGTTACAGTGACATTTTGCTGGCAGTTTTAAAAAGCCAGATTCATTTCTTTTGTCGTACTCCACTTTTGTACCTCTGCTGGCCTCAAGTCATCACTTTGGCAAGAAACTGGAGCTTTGTGCCTTAACCTACTTTTAGCCTATGCAGACATAGTGTAGACTGAATTAATTCATCATCAGTATTCACTTATACTGAAGAAGTGCTTATGTCTAGAAGTAGAACATCTAGGTTTTTTTTTTTAAAAAAGAAAGAAAATAGTCTGGGGGGAACAAAAAAAGATAACATAAATGTTTTTGTATACTGCTTTAAAAGTAAATTGAATCTGCATGTGCTTGTTTGCTTTTGCAGTAGTTATGCTACAGGCAGAGCTATTTTCATAGCACCACAGGGAACATATTTTCACATGGGTGATGTATTTTTGAATAATTGCTCCATTGTATTAGGAATTAAAGCATTCAAAAGTGGCTACAAGTGGCTACATAGAGTTACTTTTGTCTTTTCTAAACCTGAATATATCAGACCCTGCTTCAACACTGCTTTTCTATCCATTGATAGCTCACTAAATATTGCAGCATAGCACATGTTTTTGTACAAATGAAATGGGAGGGCTGCCAAGTTACAGAATCACAGAATCTTAGCATCATTATGGTTGGAAAATGCCTCTAAGATCACTGAGCCCAAACATGATACCATTCACACAATTTAAATTATTAATCTGGATTCATTTTGAAGCCTGATCAACTTCAAAACATTAAGCTGGGTTTCATTTTAAAAAGCTGGAAAAAGTCTGTAGGTCCTCACAAAATCTTTTCCAACTTTCCTGCTTTTTCACTACGTATCATTTAAACAAATCTTGAGTTATCACAGTTTAGAAATTTTTTCCTACTCAACAGTTTTCTGCACAAGCGAACCAGGATTTGGAGACCTTGGATGAAGCATGCAGACAACCTGTGCACCGCTCAGCCCTAATACACACAGGGACTGTGCATACACTACACTGCAAAATTAGAGAGAAATACCAGGAGCAGTCATGAAGACTGATGATCAGCAGATGTAACCAGATGAATGGTCTGGCTGTAATAAAACAGGCTAAAGAATTACATGCTTAATAAACTGCCTAAACCCTTTATGATCCCATTCATACTGAGCCTGGCTACCTGGTCTTGACATTTGAAACAGAATTTGCATCAGAAGAGATTAACATTGCCTCTGGGACTAGTCAAATTTATTCTAGCAAACTAATGTGAAGCAAATAACCCTCCCTAAGAGCATTTTTAGGAATGAGACAAAAGAGATCAAAATTTTAATATCCAACAGGATTATGTTACTCATCTACTGTAAAGGGAAAGAACTCACTATAGAAAACATAATAATAAAAAATATGAAAGTAACACAACCTAAAATGTCATAATCATCTCTCACTATAAACAGACCTTATTTGTAAAAGCGAATGTGGGTATAAAACATCCAACTCCCTATTCTTTTCCAAGAACAGCTCCCTATGTTTTTTCCAAGAACAGACATGTAACAGAACAGTGTAGGTGTACAGAACAAAATTATTTAGAGTATTTCTGTGAATAGGTAAATGATCTATTGATAGGGCAGTTGGTTGGAAAATTCAGCAAATTTTAACCATCTGTGATGCTATAAATCTGTGAACATATCCATTATTCCTTGTCAGTGTGCATAGAGATGATGTTATTAAGAGTTTGGTATGTTTTATATTATGGTGCTTTTTCTTGATCAGCCTTATTCAAAGTATTACTATCATAACTTACCCATATCCAGTCATTTATTTTTCATGAAAAGCTATATTACTTTTTCAGCATACAGGATACATTTAGAAATTCTGCCAGATATCCTGGGACTTTCTCATGGATCTTAGTGACTGCAATTGCAAAAATTTACACGCTGAGATACATTTTGTGCAAATACTATCAGAACAGAATCAGGACAGTAGGTATGATGGCTATTAGTGTTCAAACAGTGCACATCGTTGTCCTGGTTGAGATTTTCAGCTATTTTATATGTTACATGAAAACACAAAGAAGTTATTTTAATTTTAATTTACATGATTAATTTATATTACCTCCAAACTTTTCTTTCTAGGCACCTGTGCTCTATCAGTGAATACCAAGCAGAACTTCCAGTATAAACATTCACTAAAATAAACATTTGAAATATTGCCTTTATCAAAAAAAAAAAAAAATCAGAAAAAAATGGCTTTAAGAAATTTGAGTTAATCTGCCAAGAAAAGCCAAATCATAAGGCAAATGCAGAGACAGCTCTGAAGTTGGCAACACATTTGTCTGCAGAATCTGCCAAATAACCAGATGTTTCTGCTACACAAGTGCGCCCAAAGCTCAGCATAGGAATCCTATCCGAATTAACTACAGTACAAAATTAGTAACCAACACTTAATCTAGGGAAAATGTTAATTTCAGAACATGCTTTCACCAATTTTTGTCAAGAAAGTTTAGAATAAGCACAGGAGAAAGTTACCAAAACACTAATTGAAAAATTGCATCTCTAATTCACTATAACTACTGTCACACTGTAACAAGTAATCGAAATAGAAATTCATTTCTTCAAAATTTTTAAAAAATATATTTGAGATCAATCATAAAAATAACTAAACTAAGTTTACTAGTATTTCTGTGAACCAACAGGATGTTTGAATAAACTCTGAATAGCAATATTTGCATATGAAAGTAGAAAAGCAATTAAGAGACAGATGACAGAGTATGATTTTACAGCCTTTACAAACCCACAACATTCAGTCATATCAATAGCAATTGGTTTTTTGACAAAATTGTAAGACATGCTCCTACAACCACTCCAGTGGATCAAAATTAGAAGCACTGCCCCTAATGTTAATTCTTCCTTTTTTCTGCAATGAAAGAGTACGGGCATTAAAAAATAGAAACTTCTAGTGGTCATTGATGTGACCCTTTGATTGCTCTCTGCAGCAGTACATGCTGAATCTTTTGTTGACAAAATATAACTAACAATGCTAAGACAGCCTAGAGCCTAACTTAAGTTCCTATGCCTCTAATTATCAAACATCGGCTGAGTTATTTTCTTTCTTTAATGTTTGCAGAAGTTACTGTTTTCCATGGGAAAAGAGGCAAATCTTATAATAGTAGCAAGTACAACATAAGTGAGTTCAAGTAAATATAAGCTTTCATTTGGATTCCCAATGACCGTAACAAAATTCAAAACCAAACCCTTGGCATAAACTCTGAAGGCCTGCCTATGTGGATAATGTCCTGGTACTAGAAGGAAAAGAAGTATGGTTTTCAAAATTCACAGAGCAGGACTTTAATCTTTTTTAGGAGTGCAGTACTTTTGCAAGTGTGATGTACACAGTAAATTTAAGTTTAAAAGATACTTAAAACTTACTAGAGTTTATTCTGTTTACAAGGATTTTACCAGTTACAAAAATATTCCCCAAGATTGAAGGTTGTGATTCAAATCAAAACAAATAAAAGAATTACTGAAGGATATTTCCCTATCTTCTGGAGAACTGAACTGGAATATTATTAAGGCTATGTTTTGGGTTGAGCTGGCAAAATACCAACTGTCCAAGACAAAGTGAAAATTGTTCCTCCCCCCCCAATCAGCCAAGGGAAAAAGAAGAGGAAGAGGAAAAAAACCCTCCAAACTAGTTTTATGCTGAAACTAACTATTTTATACAGAAAAGAGAAAATTAAGAGAAAACTACAATATAACACACGCATACACAAGTTATGTGTAACAAGAAATAACCCTCCACTCCCCAGTTAATACAAAATCTATTACTCTAGATTAATAGGCACTATAAAAGACACCTAGCAAGAAACAGAAAGAGTAACAACAAAGTATTTCTACTTTGTTGAACTCAAACAAAAGGCAAGTAGCGGCAGCAGCAGCAGCAAGGCCTACTCCAAGACAGGAGCTGCACCACGTTTGGCTTGTACCTTGGCTATGGCAGAACTGAACAACCTCCCACTGCTGCACACGTATCTTAGGTTTGCATCATCTGGTATGAAATACTTCCTTGGTTACTCAATCAGGCAATAGCTGTCTCCCAATCCACATAGATTCTCTGAGCCTGCTAATTTGAGGCTCAGCTAAACCCACTACGTCTTGCACCCCTTCTTTCATACTAAATGACGTCAAACTTATATTTTATAAGTTTACATTTATTTATTCTTGCACTTAAACAGTTTTTATTTTTTTAGAGCTGTCTTCCACTCCTCCATATTGTGGGCAATAGTCTATTAACATGGAGTAGTTTCTTCAGGCAGGAAAAATAGTTCATCATTTAGACAACAACACCAGTTTAGCTTAGGTCTTCTTCATCTGATGGTTCATGTT
>VWZD01006495.1:33004-86445 GCA_013396695.1 Sakesphorus luctuosus
CTCCTCCTGGCTGGAGGCAGGGCAGCCTCATTGCTGTTCTCGGCTCTGTTCTGGGATCTCTGCTTCAACATGTGGACAGCTTTTTACCAGCTTTCTTACGTTTTTATTTCCATACCTGGACATCAAGCACAGAAGTAGATGCACTGTCCCACCTCCTCATGTCTTTCCCTTTGTCACGCAGGAAGGACCACAGTTTATCACGTGACTCACACTTAGTGTTTGCTCTTTGTTGAGGTGAGGCAGGAGAGAAAGACTGGTCTTTTGGACTGTAAAGCCTCTTTCTCGAGTGGCTACATTCACAGCAGGCACAAGTTGAGATGTTTGAACTCAGAAAAAGTCAGTAAAAGGGATAAAATGAACATCCAGTAGCAAGAGAACATTGTTTATATTATTTGTTCTGGATATACCAAAACAATGCAGATATCAAGGAATGTTTCTATAACAATGCTCCCGGTAACCCTGCCAAGCTTTTGTGACACTTGCCAGCATCCTTGGTCATGCCTGCATTCTCCACCATTTATCTGGTTTGGGTTGAGCTGGCAAAATGCCAACTGTCTAAGACAAAGCGAAAAGTGTTCCTCCTCCCAGCCAGCCAAGGGAAAAAGAAGAGGAAGAGGAAAAAAAACCCTCCAAACTAGTTTTATGCTGAAACTAACTATATGTATTTATACAGAAAAGAGAAAATTAAGAGAAAACTACAATATAACACACACTTACACAAGTTATATATAACAAGAAACAGAAAGAGTGACAACAAAATATTTTTACTTCCCTGAACTCAAACAAAAGGCAAGTAGCGGCAGCAGCAGCAGCAAGGCCTACTCCAAGACAGGAGTTGCACCATGTTCGGCTTGTACTTTGGCCATGACAGAACTGAACAAACACCTCCCACTGCTGCACACACCTCAGGTTTGCGTCATCTGGTATGAAATATTTCCTTGGTTACCCAGTCAGGTGAGAGCTGTCTCCCAGTCCACATAGATTCTCTGAGCTTGCTAATTTGAGGCTTAGCTAAAACCACTACAGGCTAATACTATTTCAAAATGTTAACTCTTTTAATGGAGTGTGTTTTGTTTTCAAATGCAGTTTTAGGCATTCTACTTACTTCATTTCTAAAGAGGTTCAGGAAAACTAGAGGAATAGCTGTACCTGTCTTTAAAATTAATTTAGATGTTTGTTTAAATGTAAAAGCCATTCCTCCTGCATCAGTAAGATCTGGACTGCCAAAGTCTTGTCCCTCATCCCAGAGCCAGGTAGTCACACTTCATGTGCTGTGCGTCTCCCCTGTCTGTATCACTTGGAAGAGCAGCAGAGTTAATAACCTGAGGACTGGACAAGCACAACAGTCTCTCCACATCTCAGGTCCATAAGTCTGACCAGCAACAAACAATCCTCGACAGCAGATTAGGACACCAGACTGTGATCTCCATTTCCCGCTGCAATGATCTCTTGCTGCTTCCTCCTGGTGCTGCTGTGTGGCTCAGGATCAGCTAGCTCTGGCTCAGTTTGCCACTGAAGATGTCTCCCCGCCTCTTATCTGGTATCAGGGCACTGATCCTCTTCTGTGAGTACCAGAAGTCACAAGCTTCTGGGCTTTGTTATTATTTTTCAGCCTGAAAAACACAGACTTTGCCTGCTTCTCCTTCAGTACAGCTGTGCACTCCAGCACCTGCAGCTGCATGGTGTGGGAGAAGATCTAGTCAACTTTTCTTTAAACATGTCTGATGCTGTGCAGCTGCTGACTTCCTTCTGCAGCTCCTTTACCTGGTGACATAGACCCTCCACCTTCAGCCAAGGGCACTATCTCCCCAGTCCCTGCCTTTAGTGAGAGGTTCTGGGCACCCACTCTGTCCCCAGACCTGGAGATTTGCATCCCCTCTGGGGAGCATTGTCTGAGCTGAGGTTTCTTGTGTTCCAGAAATAGTTGCTCCAGTTGGTGCATCACGACCAGGGCTCAGCACATGGTTTTATTGCCATTTGCTGATGGCTCATTATGATGAGCAAAGTGTGCTTACCCCTCTCTGTAAGCTTGCTGCAAAAGCAGTCCTATTACCATCGTTAACCTGTGGG
This sequence comes from Sakesphorus luctuosus, assembly GCA_013396695.1. Classification (NCBI taxonomy): domain Eukaryota; kingdom Metazoa; phylum Chordata; class Aves; order Passeriformes; family Thamnophilidae; genus Sakesphorus; species Sakesphorus luctuosus. The sequence goes on from VWZD01006495.1 coordinate 35,075, forward strand.
TTGATAGTGAATCAATAAGTTCATTATTTGCATTTTAAACACTGAGTATGTCCTGTATATTCATTAGTAGAATGCCTGTGAGCACCTTGAAGAAAGTCACAATTCTTCGCTTGTTCTTTCAAATGGTGTCCCTAGTTCATTCCACAATCTCACAGCCATCATCCTGCCATGACAGCACCTACCACTTCAGTGTCTTACCAGCTTACATGAAGAGTTTATTTGCATATCCATTTTCATGTAAGTTCTAACTAAAAACAACATTGATCTACTGAAAGGCTGGTGGTGCAAAGAGTATCCCTGGTAAACATAAAAATATCCACAGCATCCAAAGTCAGAAGTTTTTTTGTGAAAACCTTCTTTCCTATTTGGCTTGTGACTTCCCCAAGTTTGCATCTACTGATGTTATCAATTTGTTCAAATTAGAGAGATACTAAATTGTGCATTGAGAGACAGTATGAAGACATACATTCTTTCATTGAGTAACTTTAAAGCTTTTTCGTGTTCCAGCACCACACTGACTTGCTCTCAGGTAACAGTATTTCAACAATGCCCATTGTGAGAAATTTTAGGCAAATCCAAAAAGTCTCCAGAACTGTTAATGGTGAAATCCCTTTAGATAACTCAAGGGTCCTTCCTCCCCACCATCCTCCAGAACACATTCTTCCTTTTGCCTGCATTAAGTAGAGGATTATTGCCAAGCTCAGGCTCAAAGAGAGAAAAAAAAAAACCAAAAAACCAACCAAAACATGATTAACATCTCGGAACTCTGGACAGGCCACTGAGCAAAATTCATTCTTCATCTGACTGCACTGGAAATACTCTTTCTCACAACAGGACAAAAGATCCAGTTAAGTAGAAGCTGAATTTCTCTGCTTATCTGCATGCACGTGAGTATAATAATCATCCCTTCAGTGCCATGGACCAGACTTTATTCAGGTCTGAAGTCCAGCAGCCAGTTACCATCTGGCTAAATCATTATTCCCATGTATTGTTTAAACAGTTACTCCTTTGCAGTAGCAGCTTTTAGCTCTCCTTTTGTGGCTTCTCTCCTCACATTAGTATCAAAGATCTTCTGTTTGAACTGCCTCAAAAGGCAGTCTCAAGCTATTTTCCAGATGGAATGATATATAACAATTGTACTAAAAGCCTCCCACAGCCACCATCTTGTTGCCTCTTGCCTTTTCATGCCTCCCAAAAGTTCAGAAGGGTCAGTTTCCTCTCGGCTCTTGGAATCAACAGCGCTTGCCCAGTACAGCCCAGCATTGCACCTCATTTGAAAAATGCTGACAAAAGGCCTGAGCATTGCCATGGAAACACTTTACCTAATGCTCCTGTAAATCTATTTGCCAAGGGAGGCATAGGTATGCAAAGCACTAAGAAACTCTCACCTCCTAAATAACCTGCACATCCTTTCCTCATACAGGATGCTTTTGCCACTGTTTTAAAGCCAATGCCACAAGCTTTTCTTTTTCCCTTAGGAACTGCAAGTGCTGCTTGGACCCAGTAATTCTAATTTGCACAAATAGGAATTAATATCCTTCTCACCTCCTCAGTCAGTCCAAAATGGCCCTGACACAAGGCTAGAACACCACTTATTGGTGAAAAGGTCACTGATTGAGATCTTGACTGTACACTTTCTTTTGCTACTGCAGAGGACAAATCTCTAGGATCATCTGAGCTAAACATAGGAGAAATTGAGATGATGATGATGCAGTGAACTTTCTCAGCAGTCTAAAAATGCTTTCTCTGTGGCAGGCCCACCACCCATCCTTCCCTTGGTTGGTAAGGGAAGCGATGGCTTTCTACCACAGATTTTCTTCCCAGGTTGTGTTTTCTACTACCCCTCTTTCCACTACTCCCATTAACTGCATTTACAGCTTAGTGATTTGTTTCTGTAGTACATCACTTGCATTCTCCCTCCTGGCCTGTGCTCTGAAACAAGCTATGTACAAGCAGATACCACTGTATTTTACTCTGTACCCTTATAGGGTTTTTTCATATTTAATCAATTGAATAACATTTGCCATTTATTAATCCATCAATTGAACTTATCTGAATCCTTCTATAATCTGTCAGATTGCTTGGGGTTTTTTTTCACTGTATGCTAGTTAATCTAACAGTATCTCAAAAATTTGGAATTTTACCCTTTAGCCTTGTTAAACTACCCAGAGTGCGTAACAAAACCACAAAGGGATAAAAAAACCTCTTGTTCATACATAATAAATTCTATTATCTCAGCATTATTTTTTTCTCAATTCAGACATTAAAGCTCAATTTTTGTTCATTTTTATTTATTGATATATTCATTTCCAATTTTCATATTCAGTAGTTCATTATATCCATAAATAATTTGCAGTATGCAACCTCTCTAGATATACACACAGAGTTCATTGTGAATGGTCAGTGCCAATTTCAAACAGTATTTTCTCTCTGTTCATACAGCCAAGTAACTTACTCAAAGAATCCATACACAACACCTAGTGGGATGCAACCATCTCTTCCTGTAATAACTGTTGTAAATACTACTTTTTCAGGGATTTTTTAATGAGTTAATCAAAGTCACATCGATACATTAGCCACTTTCCACAAGAGTCTTGCAAGATACAGTCTTTATTCTATGTATGTCTCTGAAAAGAGAAGTCTCAGTATTAAAAGCTGGACATTCCCCATTCCCTAGTCCAAATCAATATTAACTATGTAGCAATAAAAGGAAATTCTGCTCTTTTTGCCACTTCTTTTATTTTTCTTGAGCTTTCCTGGCCCTTTGGACTTATTTCCCGTAATAATCAAATACCAGATCACATTGGCATCCCTAGTGTCTGTTAGACCTGTCACTGTTCTAGTGTTATATGCCCTGATCATCCTAATTTTGACTCACAAAACTTAGGCACACCTGGAAAGCAAATAAAGCATAAAGAACCTTGGCTATCTCCAGGCTAGTGCTGTAAAGGTGCTTTTTCCTAATGAAAGGAGTACATTTAATAGACTCACAGATTTACAGTGGAGATTTTTCAGCCCGAATAGCAGAGGTCAGATGTACTTGACCACGCACACAAGGACCTATCCTGAACTGAAGAGTCATTTCACCTGAGCCAGAATAACCCCTCAAGCTAGTGTGTAAGGCACACCCATACTAATGGCTCGAACTCATGGCTCTGGATTGGTAAAATTCTGTCCACTACTCCCCCGAAAATACCTCTGCTAGACAGAGAAAACCAAAAATCCCCATAATTCCCAGTTGCTATGCTGTGTGATATGATTCTTCAAGCCTGACTGTACGTAGAATGATGCTTCCCATAACACAAAGGTAAGGAAAGAGGAACTCTTGTGTCATATATTTCAGATACAATACTGAAAAGGCAAAGACAGCAACTGCAAAAATTAATCTATCTACAGGTAAACAAACAGTGAAGGCACAATCTGGAAGTGTGAACTTTTGTCCCAGGTCACTCCATACTCATTTCCAGATGCTGCTCTAAATGCCAAGCCAGTCCTGGGGTTTATGACTAAAGTCTGTTCAAACCAGAAAAGTGGTGCTCTAAACAAGAAGAAAACCCACTCAGTTCTTCAAAGGGCAGGTAATTTTTGAGCTATGAGAAACCATCACGTGTACTTATTTTTCAGTATAAAACTGTGGTCATCTCTTCTCTGTATGGGAAACATGGTTTTAAAAAGGTCTGAATGCACTTTAAGAAAACCAAGTCACATCTTGTTAATTTTACTGAATTCAGCTTTCTCCTGGGAATCAGTCTTTATTCCCCACCATGTTCACCATTCTTGGTCCTTCCACACAGGCTCTCCTTTACTGCACATTCTTTTCAACTTGTGAACTCCTGTGGTTTTATTTATTGCTTTCCTGATGATATATTAATACTAATGTTAAAAAGTATCTTTATCAACCATTCTGCCCATCTCTCGGTCCTGTAAATTGTAATCAATGTCCAATGCCTCTTTAAATCAGCAGGTCACTATGAGAAAATAAATTAAATAGTGACCATTCACTAAGTGATAGAAGCTCATAAAAATATTTTCAAACCCATAAAAACATTTAAATACATTAATAAAATGTGAATCTATAAAAGAAAATGTACCTGGTTCTGAGACCGGCTAACACACGCACTAATGATGGCAAAAATGTCTAAACTGGAAGATTTTCAATAACAGAATAATACCACAAAAATGCAGTGTCCCAGCTAAGTAACTATTTTGAACAATCAAACATGTAATCTCTATGGAGAACTAATTCAAAGTAATTTGAAGAAAACTATTTAAAAAAATAATTTCCATAAAACCACGTGGACTATTATATTATATTATATTCTTATTCTCTAATTCTCTATCTACCCAATTCTAAAACAGTCCTGCTATAATTCCCCCCCCAACTTAGAATACTTTATAGGTCACCTGAATCATTTAATTAGGACTTTTTTAACAGTACTCCTATATCATTCTTTAGCTCTTATAAAATAATATGTAAGCTAAGCATTACCTTATAATTCTGATGTGCAAGCTTTGCACATTTAAATTTTATATGTTTCAATTTTAATTACTAAACGATTTTTTCCTTTTAACAAGTGTTTAATTTGGCCCTTGATAATAAAGGGTTGAGCTGGTATTTTGTAATCATCACATGATATTAGTATGTCATTCCAAGTACAAAACATTAATACCGGTTGCACAAATTTGCTTTTTCTGCCAAAGTGCTCAGCAGTGCTAAGAACTGCCACTGTGCTCTTAATAAGAGAATTTTTTAACCACCATAGTCCAAAACAACACATCTTTCAACACTTGCAAGATGTGTTATTTTCAAATTGTTTCCCAAGGTTCTGGTCACAATTCTGTTTAATTAAATATTATCTACATTAGTGGGATAGACACACTATTTCTAATAGATATAAAATAGTTTAGCAGTAGGTATTACTTGTCTTTCCTTTGGAAAATTCTTAGTATCAAAAAGCATTGCGGGTTTTTTTTTTTTAAACCAACTTGCAAATTAAACTGCCTAAGTTTGCAGTCTTGTATATTATTTATCTGCTTTGGGTTTTATTTCAAATATTTTGATTTAATGCTAGTAGACAATGCAACACATCAAAACTGTTTAAACTTGCAGATAATGTGGCCTTTAGCATTTATGTTTCATCTTTGCCTCTCCTGGCTAAAATCCTTAAGAAGTAATATCTAATAAATGGGGAAAAAAGTGGATGAGGGAAAGAGGAAACAGGTAACAGTGAGGAATGTTAAAATTTCTTTCACTCCCAAAGTACTACGAGGTCATTTTTTTTGTATTTGCCAAATATTTTGTATTTGACTTTTAATACTAAAATTTTACGCTACTTATGTTTTCATTGAGCAACACATGTTGCTCAATTTTACTTTTTCTGTTTGTTTCAGTATCTAATACAGGTCAAAGAGTAATTAGCAGAGAAACTCTTTTAGAGTAACATTTCCAAACAGGACTACCCTTAAATTCAGTTTACAGAAAGACCCAAGGAGATAAATTGAAGAAAGCTTTAACCAACACAACCAACCTGGGCTTAATCTGCATTAAAGCCATTAATCTTAAATCGATAAGTTAAAAAAAAAAAAACAACTTAAAAAACCCCAACCCTTACAAAGAATCTAAGTTGGAAACATTTTTGTTGGTCTTTATTTGGATAATCCAGTGAAAAATGGCATAATATGCAATTCCTTGCATTACCCTGGCTATAATAATGCAAAGTATGTTTATGATGAAAAGGGCAACTTTCAAACAAGTAAGGCAACAGCTCTCAAGCAAGATGGAAAATCTCTTTTTCCAAGAAAACAGTGTGAGTTATAGCTGGCAGAAGTCAGAATTTTAGTTTAAGCATGCTTCATGAGAATAGATTGACAGCAGCAAGGACAATAAAATGCCCCCTAAGGGTCAGTGGTTAATAAAACAAAGCACCACCCAAGAAAAATATTTAAAGAAGAATAAAACTCAACTTTTTCATAAGTTTTAAATGCTGTCCTTTAAAAAGTTGTTAATGTTTATTCATACTTTTCAGTCTGACACGTTTTCAAAAAGTGCTATACACAACTTACATCTGCATATAAACTCATTACCCTTCATTCAAGGGTCTGTAGCGATAATTTTGTAAAGCATATTTTTGTCTTTCTCAAAGTACTGTTTCTTCTAATGTTAACATCAGTAATTTTTCTTTATTTTTCCTTTTTGTTATTAAAAGCAGTGTGGATTTCTGGGTATTTGAAGAGCTACAGAGTTTTCACTTTGCTCATTAAAATTGGGGAAAACATATCATTGTTTTATTCAACTGATTCATACATACAGTCAGTATTTTAAAAAGATTTTTTTAAATCTTTTTCTGAAATAACATCGAGGTAAGGATAAGAGATGGTCCTAAAAGTAATTACTTGGCTTGATAAGGGTTTTGCTATACTTTTAGACAATAACCTTGCAGTATTCTATTTTACATCAAAAACCAGTACACAGAAATCCCTGAGAGCATCTGTCAGTCCAAATAGTAAATTACAGCATATATCAAATAATGTTAAAGCAAAGTTAGCACAATATCCCAGAAATATCAGACAAAAAATTAAAAGGTAAAGGCAAGTAGGAAAAAAAAAAACAACAAAACCCAACAAAACAAACAAAAAAACCCACAAAAAACAAATGAACAACAACAAAAAAGTAACTTTAAGCCATTAACTCCCTACCAGAAATATATGGCTCAGAACTAAAAAATGAACCCAAAATCTTACCCTGAGTTGTTCTTCCTTTTTGAAAGTGATCATTCCTGCACACATAGAAGGTCTAACACAAGTCCTTGCAGGGCAAAAAGCATGGGCTATCCTGACTAGCAAGTCTTTTAAAATGTTTACCAGGATAGTGTATGACCTAGTTCAGCAGGTGGGACCAGTTTATCAGTGTGTGGGTGTGACCAAAGCTATGTATTCCACACCCTCTATTCATTTCCCAACAACTGTTAACAATGGACCATTTGCAGCAGCTGCCCAGGGCACACCCGACCCCTCAGCGTGTGAGCTGGGTGTGAAAGACACCTGTGAGATAAGAGCTGTGATAACTCCCCTCCAGGAAGTTGTTAGCACCTTCACAACCAGCCTGATGTGTCATATCTGCTTAATGGGCCAGGAACAATTCCAAAATACCCCATGACTCACAGAGTCATATCACCCATTGTGGAACTCCCTGCCCTGAGAGAGGTACTGGGTGCTCCCACCTGGACCTGAGGGTACATAATCGTGGGGTTTGAAGACCTCAAGAGACCACTCGTCAGATCCAGAGGAGGACCAGAACCTTAACAGGAGAAGACCACCACTCTTCACCAGACTGCAACTGTCATCTGCATTAACAGGTTCTTCACTTCCTTTTGGTTTGGACTCAGGGGAACCACGTGGGGTTCAGCACAGGGGCCAACAAACACCATTGTGTTTGTGCCCCAGGGTGCTGGGTTATACTTATGGGTTTTGTGGGTTAAAACCAACTTCTCTTTGTGCTATTGTATTTATTGTAATATTGTTATTAAATGGTAACTCTGATTTATAATTTCTTTTGTGTTGGGTTCATTTCTCCTGCTGGTTTACCTTAAACCAGCACAGTGTACTAGGCTAAAAATATGGATGTGCTATGCTCTTCTCTTGTGCAAAACCTAAATTCTGTCTTTCCAGTTCTTGGTATGGAAACCTCTGTATTTCTTCTGGCAGCAGAGACTCCATGGTTCAGCTTGCTTAGGCTCAGAAGTCAGCACTGTTGCCCTAAACCTTCCTGTATGTGCTACACACATTCTGACATCCAGAGTGACATCCATCCTGTGTGTCTCCTCACTTCACACTTGCCATTTGGGGAGTAAAACTGTGTGGTCACATGAACAGGTGAAACATACAGGAGCAATGTGCTTCTCTAGAGAGCAGATACAGCTGCTCCAGGCCCCAAGGTAGCTGCCTTCATGTTCTCACCACCTTCTCCTCACCATGTGTGATGCAGCCAGGCAACCAGCACTCCTTTTGGATCACCATTAACATCCTTTCAGGCAGAGTTTGTTCATGGTCTTCACATCTGCCCATTTGGGGAAGCCAGCTAGGTCTCACTTCCTCACACTTAAGGCACAAGGTCATGGTGTATAATGATCAAAAATATATAAACAGACTATTAAAAAGGTTTAAATGCAGTTCCTTTTTAAAGTTAATAAGAACTCACAATAAAGAAACAATGTCATAAGAGGTGAGAGTATCCCGCTGAAGGAGCACTTCCTTGACTTAGTTTCTTAGTATAGGGGGACTCAGTTTCTTAGTATAGGGGGACTCAGTTTCTTAGTACAGGGGAGAGGCAAGTTTGTGCCCCCTAATGCTGCTGCCTTCAACTCCTGGCATTCAGTTTAGGCAGGAAGTCAGTGTTTAGTTGCTGCCAAACTGGAACCTCCCTCAGCAATAAGTTCACAGTGCCATTCAGAACTTTGTAATAAAGCAAAACTTGAGCACCTCTTCATATTTACTGAGCAATGAAATATCATGCCAGAATTAAAGGGTGTTTCTGAAAATAGTTTAAATGTGAATCAGAGGTTATTTCAGCAGATCCAATGGTGTAATTACAGGGTAGGAAGAACAAACAGACTGTAATAGATAAGTGAGACAGGCAATCATAGACAAACTGTTTACTTCCCTGCCGATGGATGAATAGAGCAAAGGGTCACCTAGGCAGAGATTTTTTAAAACTTTTTTTCCTGGCAGATTTATTCTTGAAAACAGGCTTAACAGACAAGACCAGACTATTTGGTAATAATATATTAGAAATTTTTAACACAAAATAGTTCCATGTAAGTTTTCAACCAGCATCTAAAAGAGTTTTAATTATTGAAGGCTGCTACTTATGTTCCATTTATAAAAGGAAGGATGAGACACAGGGAGTTTAAGTTAACCCATCCCATAGTCAGATTGAGACAGGCCAAGACCTTCCAAACATTAATCACATGTTTAAGCAGTTTCAAAGCAGCTAGCTTTGCAAGGTTGTAATCAAGTGCTAAGAAAAAAACCTTTGACTGAAGCTCCCAGAAACTGTTAGTCTTAGAGTCATTCAGTCTTTAGTGACCAGTGACAACACAGCTTGATAAAGGCATGTTCTTAATAGGCTTGAAGTTTGAGACAGAGATAGTAGTTTTACTACTGCATCTCATGTTAACAAAGAGATGTCTAGACCCAAGAAATAAATCCAAGTTTTATTTTTTTATTTGAATAATGATATTTTCATGTTCATTCCTTCAGTGTATCTTCAACTTATGAACTCTTAAGATATTGAAACTGCAAAAATACTTACTTGCATTACTAAGCAAGTCTAGCCCTCTGCTTTCTATCATGTGTCTTGTACCATTTACCACTTTTCCAAGTGGAAATGCCCAACAGAGAAACCCTGGAATAATCACTGCAACCAGTTAACATATATTGAAAAGAAAATCCAAGTCTACTAGCAGCTTGAGAGGTCAAAGAAATGTGAGAAACAGAAAGTAACCTGGGAGAGATGGACTGATTGTTTGCTAATGAGGCAGGCAGAACTACAATTTTTAACAGACTTTCATTAAAAGACAATCCACATCAAAACCCCTCCTGGAATAAAATGATTGTATTTCTAATAAATAAAATGGCAAAATAAATCAGTTTAGTTTCATAGCCCATCTCTTCTCGTGTCAAGAATTATTTTTTACTGTTTGTCACTTTTGTCAAATGAGGCAGATGAATTTAAGCATAATTTCAGAAGTTCACCTTTAGTTCTGCTGTTTGTTGTTTTTGTTTTTTTTAATCTTGTCACATAGATGTACTTTGACTTCATGTCTGCAATGGCTCTGAGCAACTCTGAAGCTAGCAGGAGGCTGAAACAGCTGAACTTCACAAGCCCCTTCCAACCTAAAAAATTCTTTGATCCTATTCTGGTAAACTGGATATGAACCAGCTAATTCTGTTTTCATTATTTAACTAATGCTCTTGAAAAAGACGGCAAAAAGTAAGAGCTCTGAGACTAGACAATCCTTACTTTGTGATGGCAAAATATATTACCACATATTTGTAATAAAGGGTATATAGAAAAAGGGATTTGCTTTAGAGAGGCCTCTAACTCATGTGTGCATTTTTTCATTTTTCTCCTGCCAAAATTTATGCTTGACCATGAGAACAAGCACTTTTCAAAAGAGAAAAAAAAATTGATTAATTCTGACATGTGGTGGATTCCTGGCGAGGAGTACAACTGCATGTGTACATCTGAATTTCAGAGAAGAGCACTAAAATTCCTCTTTTGATCGTGAAGTTTACTTTTTCTGTAGTGTTGAGTGTGTGGCATGGTCAAAATCGTGACACAGAGAGAGCTACTGTCAATAGCAGTGATAAGAACCCAAAAATGCCATCTCAGCACAGCTCATAGTAATATTCATGAAGTTTAATTTTCCTACCCTGTCATTTCTGCTGTCTGAAACAAGATGCCAGTGTACTCTCTGCTACTTAAACCTAATTTCCTTTTGCAAGTGCTAAATTCTCTATGGCCACTTGTCATAGTTACAGGGGCAGGGACTAATTTATCACTATGGGTATAACCAAAACAGTATTCTACACCAAGTAATTTCTGACAAACTGTTAATAATGTATAATTTGTAGCAGCTGTCCAGGGCACACCTGACCCCTCAGGCTACAAGCTGGGTGTTAAAGAACCCTGTGAGGCAGGGATGGGTTTCTTTGTCTTCACACCAATGACTCAGCTGTGGTAACTCCCCTCTAGGGAGGCATCAGTACCTTCACACTCAGCCTGAGGGGTCATCTCTGATAATGGGCCATTAGGGACTGGCATAACAGGCATCTGCAATGATCTAGACCATTCTAAAAATATCACATGACTTCAGAGAGTTAAATGAGTCATTATGAAACTCCCCATCCTGAGGCATTCCCACCTGAACCTGAGCATACATGATTTTCATGGTTTGGGACTTCTGGTACCACTTATTGGATCCAGAGGAGGACCAGAACCTCAACAGGACTGTGACTGCCACTGTCGGCAAGATTGCAATTATTACTTGGATAGACCTGTGATCATCATCCTCACCAACATGTTTCCTTTCCTTTTACTTTGCACCCAGGGGGAGTATGTGGTGCTCAGAACAGGGGCTAATGAAGACACTTCTATTCTTGTCCCAGGGTGATGGGTTATACATCTATTTTTTGTGGGTTAAAACCAGTTTTCTTGGGTATTTATTGAAATCTTTTTAGTAAATTGTAACTCAGACTCATAATTTCTCTTGAGCTGGGTTTATTTCTATTGCTGGTTTACTTTTAGACCAGCACACCACTACAAACACTGCAGACAATGTAACTGAGATTCTGCAGGCAGCGTAAGCAATGAAGCAAAATGACTACTGTTTTTAATAGTTATTAGCAGCTGTATCTATACCTACCTACTTCTTCCTAATTTCATCTTCTGTGAAGAAATCCTCCTGCTCATATTGTAGGATAACTATTGTCTCTAGGCATCCTCTACACCATTTGTTTCAGTACCAGTGTTTCTGTTGATTCCCTGCTCATTTACCAACTGTGCAATGGTTTGAGATTCTGAGGACCACTTCCCATTACTCAGGAAACAAAAATTATGTCTTGAAAATTCATGGCAGCACTAGCTTAAAATATTTATAGACAGAAGCTCACAAGCTATTCAGCAGACTGTACAGCTCTACATCACTTTTCATTGCCCCAGATCCGTAAATCAGAGAGCACGCTTATGCTATTTGCAAAACAGCAGAAGTGATCAAATTTCTCACTCATATTAAAATACAGGTGGAAATATACTTAAGAGAAAATAGAAAATTCTAGAGTTGGACTGACATAAACAATATGTAATACACTATTTTCAGAAAGTACATCCTTGTATTTCATGTTTGGAAATAAGCAGAAAAGATTAACTGAAACCTTTCTACATCACTAGGACAATATCTTGCAAAGGAAAAAAAAAAGTGGTTTCAAGATGCATTTACAGACCAAGTAACTCCTGACAGAGCTAATTGCGCTATATTACCTGTGGAACTGTTTGAAAGGCAGGTATATAAAAGTGCACCCTTGGCCAACACGCGTGCTATACCAACAGAAAAACTGCATGCAAGAACAGTAGAACAGATGGTCCTTGCAGGCAGTAAGGATGCCCCATATTCCATTTACAAAACAAGGAATTTTTGGTTTTAAGGGTTACATCTCAAAACAGCAAAAAAATCAGTCTGGCTTTGCATTGATCTGTCTCTATAGAAACCAGGAGAATGACTTTTAGATGGTGATGCTCCACTCACAAAGTCATTCCACTGCACTTGGGCTGTATCTGGTTTAGTTTTCAAACTTATAAGTTTGAAAAGCTATGAAGCAAGTATTAATTTTGACTGATTATTTTACACGCTCTAGTATTTTGGGTGTGGAATGAAACAATATTTTTACTTAACTTTCATTTCTAGTACATAAGGAAAGTGGAAATGCTTTTATCATTAAAACACTACATTGGAAGAAGCCAGCACTGGGGGGAAAGGAATGAAGATACTGAACTATGTTAATTTCCTTGCTCTTTTCATTTTAATGCCAAAACGTATCTTGTAATGCCAATACAATATGTTTCAACACAGCAGACAAACAAATCATCTTTTTTAGCGCTCTCATGTTTTTTCCAGAAATATATCTTACCTATCCAAATGTCTAAAGCAGGATTTCCCTGCTTAGCTGTTTGCCTGGAAAGGTGTTAGTATTTCCCTATTGATTTTTGGCATCTGTCAGTTTAGTGTCTCCTTTCTATACTACATGCACAATGTCTTCAGGCACTTGTCTCCTTCATTTGCAGGCTGAATGAAACCATTGGGTTAGGAATTCTGTGAATGTTACCATCACAAAATCAAGTCACTGTTTAAAAACTGTGGCTGCCTTAGCAGACCTACATTTTCCTGTTCTGACAAACACTTTGTACTGCATGAGGTCTCATACATTCCAGCTACCACTTGTATACAAAGTCTTTACATTTGTTTCCAACCTTCGTTTCTTTTCTTCTCATTTTTACCACATTAAATTTCCTATGTGTGCTTTGATTCTTTTTTAGCCAAGCAGTAAGACATGGCAGAGTGGAACTCTTGGCTTCTGATGTTTGCCAGAAGGTGTTAGGAGGTATGCAGCCAATGTAATGCTCAGTCTGATCCCTTTTTGAGAAAGGATTTAAAAATTCAAACTGACAGTTCAGAATAGAAACAAAAGCTTGAGGTTTTGACATTGCTATGACCAAAAAAAAAACCAAAAAAAACCCCACACCAAAATAGTGTACTTAAGGAAGCAAGTACTTATTATAAATGTGTTAAGTAGATGACCAAATGAAATGTTAGCTTTTAGAAAGAGACTCTGTATATAGTGACATGAAGGTAGGGACAGAATTAGCAAAACTATATGACTCACTGAAACACATTTAAAACCACTTCTGTGACTCACATGTAGAGAAAAGACAGATCAAGAGGGTAAGAGCAGTGTATGGTGGGAATGTCCATTATGTAAAGACTATTGGACTATTAAACACTGGCTTCTGTCACTACACTTCTGAGGTGACAATTCTGTTGCCTAGTACAGACAGAGTAACATCGCCCTCTGAAAGTATTGCCTTTCCTTCTGACGTAAACCTAACAAAACATTTTAAGCAGCACAAAGTTTGTTTGGGGTTTTGTTTTGTTTTATAGAATACGCAGTCCAGAAATGCAGATACTTCCCTTATAGCAGCTTCTGAAACCATTGCTTCTCAGCAGCTACAATTGACACAGGATCTCTGAGACCAAAACACAGCTCCACAAAGGGCTTCTCTGAAGGGTTGTGGGGGACAGTGGGCTAAAGGAGAAGTTAAGCAGCAATGTTTTTACATTCATTGGATACAGGAGAAAAGGTGAAAACTGGGGAAGCTTTCTGTGGGGGTGGAATTCCCCATTTCCTTCCTAAAAATGTGCACAACAAGTGTGATGAATGCCATATGCCTGGGGAATGCAGGAAGATCCAGAGAAGGAAAGGAGGAAGAAGAAATATTCACACAGAACTATGCCATATGCTCTGTATATAGAATTATCCAGCATATAGACAGGTGGGTTTAAGGTGAAGAAGGGAACAGTAGGGGCAATTCCCTGATTGCCATTGATATGAAAGAAATGAGGTTGATAGAAGTGTTGTCCCACAGAAAGGGCAACATCTTTTGACTTGTCATCAATATAAGTAATGTTTTCAGCTGTCAATACAGGGTTTGGTTCATTGCAATCCAAGAATAATTACTTTTCAAGAGGGTAACACTGGAACAATACTGAGACAATATAGGGAATACCTAGTGTCATGGCAGAAGTTAAAGTAATGTAATACTACTTGCCACCCTTGTTTCATTATCTGACAAAACACTTTTACCTTTTTACTTCCAGTGAAAAATGCAGAACAGATGTGGTTCCTGTTTAAGCAGGAATTATGTTATTTGCTGTTTAATGGAGCCAATAAGGAAAAGCAGTTTCTAGAATATAGTTTTTGACGTGGTCTATATCACTCTACATCAAACTGTAGGGAAACCATTAACCTTCCGTAACTGTACGTTTTGCCAGTTATCCATAAGGTCAGTAGTTGACTAATAACGCATTTGCTAAAACAAAGCAAATTAAAAAAAATAGATATGTCTGTGTTTAACACTTCCACACTTAACTTTCCATCAAATTGTAAGGGTTGAACAAAATGTATTTTCCATGACACTGAAATTATTACAGAAGTCAATCCAGCACTTAATTCTAGAAACTATTAATTTATGCCTCTCTGTTGAGAAGGGGTCTAAACTTCAAACAAGCAAGCTTGTTCTCAGAATGGTTCCTTCTGAGAGACTTGTTAGTGGTCATTTGGAAACTTGAAACACATATTTTCTGCAGTACTATAAACTGCAGAAAATGCAAGTTCTTAGTATTAACAGGTTAAAATCAATGGTTTCAATTAATTAGTACATTTAGAACCGTAATAGCAAGACAAAAACTATGTTTATACTACAACAGATACTTCTCACTAAGGCAGAACATCAAGCATCAAAGAAAATAAACCTCGAAGAGACCTCTGGAAGAGATCGTCTGGTCCACTTCTGTGCCTGGAGGCACAAGTGTGTGTTGCTCCTTGCTGACAGATACTTGTCCAACCTGTTCTTGAAACTCCTAGCAACCGAGATTCCACAGTCCCCCTAAGAGAAGCTTTTAAATACAGTCAAAACCATTCCCTGTCTCAGGAATAAGAAGCACGAAGGTTATTTGTAGTAACTAAAACAAGCTCTAAAATGTCAGTGTGCTGAGCCACCTATTGCAGGAAGGAAAAAGGGGTGAAACAGGTAGAAGTGATGATACTACAGTGTACACCTGATTTATGCCTATTTTAAAGTTTCTTTAGTTTAGATTCATATCCTGAACAAGACCTGCATGAATAAAGTGTGAGCTAAGCAACAGTATGTAAGAGATTTCGGGAACACAAGAGCAGAGGTCATTGCTTTGAGAAAGAGCCATCAGAGCTAAGGTGGATCCAGCTTCCACCCAGGTTTTCATGGAAACAACTGTTCCTTGATGAGCGAGAGGAAAGGATTAGGAAAACTGTGAGGACCAAGGAACTGAGCCAGATAGAACTGAGCCAGATAGAGACCACCCAAAAAGAAGAAAAGACTCTGTGAAGAAGGACTAGAGTTAGGAAAAACAGTTTGGCAATTGGAGATAACCAAAATGGTTAGAATGTGGGTGGCAACTGCTGCTCATATAGAAAAAGTTGGAGGAAGAGCCAAAACACCTGAAAAATACAGACAACTGGAAGCCCATATGAAGGGCCAGAGGAATTATCTATTTGTTTTAAAAGAGCTCAATAAATAACGTTCTAGGCAGAGTAAGGTTATTTTAAAAACCTCCAACTATGAGTTCCTTTAATAGGCACCCATGAAATAAAAGGAAGTCTGTGATCACTGTACTATTTAAGCATAGCATTCAAGATATTATCCTCCAAGAACTTAATATAGAAATTCTCATATGACCTTTTGAAACTACCTATGGAGAAATAATTTCTGGACAATAAAATCTCTGTAAATAAAATCTTTTATACCCTGCATGTAAGTGTAGCAGACATACATTTAAAGTGATTGACAGTCACAGTTAAAATGGAACATTCTCATTTACAAAAACTCATATAGAAAAGCATTAAGATTGTGAGAGGAGAGGGGATTGACACTTACCCTGCTGATCCAACTACAAAAATCCTAATTTTATTGTGACTTTCCAAGTCAGCAGACCCTTTAATAAAACTTGGCATAATTCTGTCAATGTAACCAATTCCTCCATTGTTTTTCATTCATCAGAATGTTTTCACACACAACTCTCACTTCTATTAAGTCCAACTCTGCCACTCTGGAGAAAAATTATTTTGGTAAATGTTCTGTTAAACTACCACTGAGTAACATATAACTCTTTAAAGTAGTACAATACACAAAAGAAAAACAAAACAAAATCATGTAAAATGTTGTCAAGTTTAAAATCATTCTAAATTTTGAAGATGTCATTATTATCGTTATTGTTTTACCATTACCACTAGCAGGTAAATGACAGGATCTGTATTTTGCTGTTGTAATTTTCTCTGCTATTACCTACCTTTATTGATTTCATTAGACTCCTGCCAGCAGAAAACATAGGCTTCTGTTTAGATTGGGGAAAAAAAAAACACCAAAACCCAAACAAAAAACAAAAAGACACACCATCTGCTTTTATTAAAATATATTTTAACCTGAAGAGTAGAGATGAGTGACAAGATCCACTCCTCAATCTAACAAAGTACATGACTGGGGCTTGGTGATTTTGCTGATCCCCTTTCCAAACAACTCTTTGGTAAGCAGAGTCAGAAGGAAGTTAAGCATTATAAATCTTGAAGGGACTTTGCACAATTAGTTTTTACTGTGATACACAAATTTGTGCCACAGTTAAGTCTCTGTTTAAAAGAAGTCACATACAGAGGAAAGCAGTTTATGTCCAATGCCAATGATACGCCCTAACATTCCTCTGCAATGCTTCAACTAATTAAGCAGCCTTGGGGAAAAAAAAGGCAGTAAGAAACGTTCCCGTGCCTCTCAGTATGGGATGATGGTGTAAAGCCTGGTAATGAGAAACTAATATGTTCAAGAAAGAGAACAAAACTTCGCTGCATCTGAGGTCAGTGAAGGAATAGGTTAGGCAGAGTGGCTCATTCTGGAAAGTTCTCAGGTGGATTTTCAGCAATGGAAGCAGGAAAGACATTGCTCTAAGAGCTTTCCAGGGCACGCTAGTTTTAGGTTAAGCTGCAGTGGCTGAATCAGACAGGCTTAAGAGGCAGGCCAGCTAAAACTGATTTTTTTCCCCGTAGAGGGCAATATATAAAACAAAACTTAAGGATTTTATCTGAAATAAAAGGATTTCCACACACACCAAATGTAGGCAAACTCTCATAAATGCAGAGTAGTTCTATTCAACTGCAATTGCTCCTACATTCTCAATTCTCATCTCAAGAAACTGCTCTTTCTGGGCACTTTTTTTTTCAGTGATAGCTTGCACCTGGATCTCTTCCTAAGCACAGCCTGGGAGTTGTACTTCATTACATTTGCTGTGTCTGTGATGAGGATTATGCGTGGCTTGAAACAGAAGAAAGAATGAAACAAAATTATTTCAAAAGACAGTCATTAGAAGTACCAGGGCTACAACAGTACTTCAATGAAGGGCTTCAAGATAATTTTCAGATTTTAACTACATTTCTTACTGGTTATCTGCTTCCCACAGAATTTACCTGACTGCAGAGGCACCAGACAAAAAGCTAAGTGAGTTTGTAATACCCATTTCTATGATTCTGATAACAAAAGGTCTCCGCTTTACCTTTGCAAGTCAGACTACAGATGTACATTGCCACTATTCTTTCCAGCTGAAAAACTAAGTCAGTGCAGATCACTGAGGAAAAAGTGTGGTATGTTCTGAGACACCACATAAGTGTTTTCTCATGTAAAGCATAAAGTGATTAAGAGGCATAATTCTGCAGAAGGGTTCAGGAGAACAACAGTGCAACATGTTCTTATATGATTTTATGTCATGGCATTGTCACAATTCAGAACAATTTTGTTCTTCTGCAAGCATGCTCCTGAGATGAAATTGTTGTCCTACTCCATTTCTGTTCTTCTCTGTTTGTGAAGTGAGAGATTTGAACTTCTCAAGTAATCCTTCAAAGCATGACTTTGCAAACAACTATTTTGAGGCCTGTTTTCTGGAACACAGTCTACTAGGCATGTTGCTGCACCTTCAGTTCTCTGTGGGATTGACCTGCTACAAATTCATCTCCTCATTTATACATGGAACACTTTTAAGCTGGAAACACACTGGCTGTTTTCATAAATAAAAACTGCTCTCACTTGGATAATATACATAGAAAACAATAATTCAATAGTATGTAATGCACAGATAATTCTTTGGAAAAAGAATACATGACTGGTTTTAGCATTGAAACATGAAAAAAGGTGTATTTTTGATACAACCTCAACTGACAGTTTTCATACTAACAGATTTTATTCTTAAACCTGATGGGGATTTGATGGTTTGAGAGTCCCTGAGCAGGACTCAGATACCTAGTCTCTCTTCTGAGTCTCATCATCAGCCTTAGATGATTAGGAGGTATATTTTTGATCTCTGACCCTCAGCTTCCCCTCTCTTCAATATCAGAAGAAAAATATATACCTTTTAATAACTTGTTGCAAGAGTTGCCAAGAAAGTTTTATATGAGAGCTGGATACTCTGACCATGATCATCTACTGCTGTATAGCAGACATGTTCACACCTTCTGAAGTGGGGCTTGCATTTCTGGAGGGGAGAAACCTACCCTACTTGTATGAGTATGGTGCTACCAGTTATTTTGCCATCAGCTTGTAGTCCCTCAAAATAAACACTGTTCAGAGGGAAAGAGAGATTACAGAAAGAGAGTGTCTCAAAGATTCCCTTAAGTAAACAAGACTATCATAATTTGGCTATATGAGAAAGAAAAGAGGTTATATTTCAGCTTCTGAACTACACCTTTGGAAAATAAGCTATTCACAACAGAAATCTATTTTATACATCCAGATTTGTTATTAGTTTAGAAGTCTCCCAGAATTGGTGTTCTGGTTTAAAGATAAACTGGCAGGAGAAAATAAAACCAACACAAAAGAGATCACAAGTCAGAACCACAATTTAATAACAATATCACAACAAATGCAATGGCACAAAGAGAAATTGGTCTCAACCCACAACACCCAGAAGTACAACCCAACACCGTGGGACATGAGCACAACAGTGCTTGTTAGCCCCTGTGCTGAGACCCACGTGGTTCCCCTGGGTCCAAACCAAAAGGAAGAGAAATAAAAAACCCTGCTGGTGCAGATGACAGTCACAGTCTGGTCAAGAGTGGTGGCCTCCTCCTGTCGAGGTTCTGATCCTTCTCTGTATCTG
Source organism: Sakesphorus luctuosus (assembly GCA_013396695.1). Taxonomy (NCBI): domain Eukaryota; kingdom Metazoa; phylum Chordata; class Aves; order Passeriformes; family Thamnophilidae; genus Sakesphorus; species Sakesphorus luctuosus. The sequence continues at coordinate 54,577 of VWZD01006495.1, forward strand.
ATGAGTGGTTCCCCAAGGTCTTCAAACCCCACGATTATGTACACTCAGGTCCAGGTGGGAGCACCCAGTACCTCCCTCAGGGCAGGGAGTTCCACAATGGGTGATCTGACTCTGTGAGTCATGGGATATTTTCGAATTCTTGATGGCCCATTAGCAGACACATCGCCTCAGGCTGGGTGTGAAGGTACGAATGACTCCCTGAAGGGGAGTTATCACAGCTCTTATCTCACAGGTGTCTTTGACACCCAGCTCACACCCTAAGGAGTCAGGTGTGCCCTGGGCAGCTGCTGCAAATGGTCCATTGTTAACAGTTCATGGGAAATGAATAAGGAGTGTAGGATACACAGGTTTGGTCAGCCCCACATAGCGATAAACTGGTCCCACCTGCTGAACCAGGACAATGGGTCAAAAACGGCATAGGTGTCCAACTGATAAGACAAAACAATACCTCAACTAATTTTGTTTTTTCGAACAAATACTTACCAGGACATACAGGCATAGAAATGGTTTGGATTATGTAAGTTTAGCTCTCATTTACAATCAAATGCCATTCATTATTCACCTTGAAAAGAAACATCTGCTGAAAAGCCATTCAAATGAGATACCAGCTCTACTTGTATCCAGTAATTTCCAAAATTATAAGAGCAGACCAGAAATGAGCCTGAAGTTTTCAGAAAGTGGAGAGGAAAAGGGTTTTCTTAATAATAAGAGGGGCTTATGGCTCCTGAGACTCAAACAGCTTATACCATTGAGTTTTGCAAGTACCAGTTATGTTCTCCAAAATATTGTTTAAAACACAAGGTGAGTGCCAAGAAACCTGTGTTACCTGATAACAAACTGCTTTGCCATATGTGTTCCCCACATTTCAGCTAAGGCAAATGGTTAACATTTTTATCTTGTTTTAAACATGTTCTCAAGTTTGTAAACTAAACCATTTCAAGTATCAGGAAGCAACCATTTTCCTCCTGCCACTGAAGCATAAGTCCACTGGAAAAAATCATAATGAATACAAAATTAAGCTATGCATAACAGTATGAATGCACAAGACTCTCCAATAGAGGTAGACAGACAGATTTTAGCACTTCTTAACTGTGAACAACAAAGCTAGAAGATTTAAATAACTTTTATGTACCATTTTAATTAAATAGGAAACTGTATGCAAAACCGAAAAAATACTTTAAATGAGCTATTTTTACACTAAGTAGCCTCTAACACTGGATCATGCAGGCTTAAATCTCCACTATTTAATTTGACTGACACCACTTGGTTTAAAAGACTGAACTGGATCTGCTGGAGGCAGACAAGTTGAAAAAGAAAGACTGAGAAAGGCAGTCTTTGTCAGTCTGTTGTGGGCACAAAAAAAGATTCTCCCACAACCCAGACACACATCTCCCCATACTCGGCACTGCCCCCAGGAACAAAACTCTGTTACCAGGTGCTCCAGATATTATATCTGTAGATGTATTGATGCCTTAAGATCCTTAAGATCCATCATATACAGATTTTTTAATATAGCTTTTAACATTTTATAATAGTGGTAACTAATGACCCTTTGTGCAAAATTCTTGAAATATTCAGAAGGCCCAGAAACCTTGAAATGATTCCAAGCAGGACAGAAGATGCTGATGAAGATGAAGGTGGAAGGAAGGAGGGGTCTTTGCTACCCTCTACTCCATTTCAGGGAGGTGTGCCTGAGGGAGGTCTGGAGGGGTGGATAATTTTGGGAAGTGCATGTAACAAGATGATGTAATGTTAGGTATTACAGGAAGAAACTATAGCACCTTTGTAACTTAGTGTGCATACTTTGGAAATGATTCTTATACACCCATCAAGGTGTTGATAAAGAATGCTTTACTTCCTAGTACCCAAAAGGGTGTATTAGAGGGCTCTTTCTGGCCCTTTTAGACATCAGTATGTTGGTGCCAAGGCAATAGCCTTTGACTGTAACATTTTCCAAATCACAAAGTTATTAGTTCAGTTCACTCCTGACAGTGTCTGAGTTGGCACTCCCAGAGACTTTCTCCATAAAAATGTCCCAGATATGGCTCCATAGACTCTTACTGCCACTCTTTAGGTCACTGTCAAGAAAATGCCCCAGATTATATCACTGATGCTACTCAGCTGGACAGACAGAAGGGCAAAGCAGTTTTTAGGAGTGTTAGGAATGTAACTGCTCTTGCAAGAAAGGGGACAGGCGCAATTAAGGTCAGAGTCTCTTGAATCTTCATTCTTCTTCATATGGTCCTGTAACTGCTTGTGTTCAGCTCACTCACTATGTATCAAATGTACACAAACCCGTATCTCCAAATAAAGACTCTCTCCATCACTAAAAAATACAGATTTTAAATGGCCTTTTTTCATAGTTTTTAAAAAAGGAACATTTTGTCATTATATACTCAGACTTGGAACAGAGGAGAGGAGGAAAACATGCCTCACTGCTATGAACATATACACTACATTTGGAACTGCAGTAATTATCAGTGCATCAAAGGCTGCTCGATTTTACCTAGATCAGGTCCCAACAGCATAAAGATGAGAATAATAGGGGCTTTAGCTTGTGCTTTTTAAGTCTGCTGGAATCTCGTGCACTTAGCAAGGTAGTGAACCTGCAATGAGGTCTATGCTATCACAATTTCACTTCTACTAGAACCTGAATGACCTGTTTTGAGACGAATATGGATGCTATTATCACACCCACACACCCCTCCTCCAGGAGGATATGTCACAAAAGCCAAGTTCTGAAATCTGGACTAAAACAAAGTAGGTCAGAGCAGAATTACAAACTCCATTTTCATCAGTAGCCTCCTGCCCTATTTTTAACTTGGTCTTTTGGGGAGGCTCTGTCTCCAATGACCACATGTGCCACAGCTGAGCCTTTGCAAACATGGCCTCTGACAGAGAAGAGGCTTATACTTGTTCTCAAAATCCAGGGCTTTGAATTTCACTTTGGATCAAATGGCAACCAATGCAGGTCACAGACTGGCTTTTCTTCGTACTTTTAGCAAGAAATACTGCTCAGTGAAAAATTCCAACTCAACTGCAATAGCTCTGCCTAAAGACATTCTTCAGCTTCTGTGCAAAGAACAGCTCTCAGCATAAAATTTTCTCCAAATTCCATTCTCAAATTCCTAACTTTCTCCAACTTGTACACAGAACTGCACATCCAATAAATTTACATGGATGCATATCTACGTATTACATCAATAGATTAATTTGGATTTATCTTGTATTTCTAAATCTACTCCTTGTCAATTAAATTTTTCACCTGTGTTCTCTGCATAATTTAAAACCTTACAGAGCAGAAAATAATGGCAATGTTATCTTTCTGTTCTTCACATTATGTATGATAACACTTCTGGTTGCGAAAACCTACGACTAACGCTGCCATTACATTGCTGAACTAGTCTTAAAATAGGTATAGCACTCACAGCAACTACAGCTTTGAAGACAGAAAAAGAAAAATCACTCACTGGCTTGAACAGTGGCAATGAAAGTTTCCCAGCAACTGCCTATGGCAATGGTAAATCACACCCTGCCCTTATTAGACAGTAGCTGTAAATGTATTTCATTTGGGAAGAAAAATGGTTTATAAAGTCACAATAACTATGGAAAAAAACAAAGGTAATGAATATAGTTCTGAGTAAAGAGGAGCCTTCTTCATAAGTTGCTATGTTGTCACCAAATTGTATCTGTCTCTTATCTTACCAACTATAAACAGTGAAATCATACTGTCACATCCCAGCTGGCAGTTCCCATGGTCCATTCTCTAAGAACACCTAGAGTCACCCCATTTCAGCTGGCCAATGCTTACTTTAGTTCTTCTATCTTCATGAATCCCAGACACAGTAAAAAAGATTAACAACAAAAATATCCACTAAAATTGATTTTCCTCTATGCTGCAAAACTACAGAGAAACAGGGATCAATGGGATAGGAATTAGTCCTGTATTCCACTTTTCCTTACACACAACTCAGGCTTCATTCATGCTGAGAAATCCTGAGGCAATATTCAACTGTCTGAGGTCAGAACTATCTGCAAATAAACAGCAACAAATATATTATCTGCTCTAAATGGAGCATAAATCCTTTGGGGTTTTGATTCAGTGTTTGATTCAGTCTTCCTCCTCTTAGCTCATCTCCTTGAAGATCAGCAGCAAATGATAAATAAAGATGTCACTGGCATTGCAAAGAGAATGACAGTAGTTACTCGCTATCCTCTACACCCCATGACACATCAGACAGATAAAAAGATCACTGAGGAGAACAGGAGACTCAGTCACTGAGACCACAATACTTCATTTCACTTGTTTATTTCTGACTCCGTGAGAGATCACCTGTTGCTTTACCAGTCACAGTGGGATAAAAGGAAAAAATATTGGAAATACCTCTAAAGCACCTGGAAACATAACAGAAGGGAAATACAGGAAGGAAGTCTCAAGGGAGAGTAAAAGGACAGAGACATTTACACCTGCTCCTCTTCATTACTCGAGGCATAATCCCTTTCCTATTTCTTACACAGGGTTATTAGAAAAAGCAATTCAATCAGACGGACATCTTTATCTTCAGGCCTTCCTTCTTCACAATATGGTTGTTCAATGACTGATCCAGAAAGTGTATCTTACACAGAAAGTGTCTTTAAGATAATGAGCTGCATATTGAGCAACTAAGAATTTTGTTGAGCTTGGGACAGGCAAGGGAAGTGGACGTATGTCTGAACTGACTGGCAGGGGAAAGCAGCTATCTTTGGCACTCATAACTCAAACAACTCTGCCTGTCCACCACTGAATATGCGCATCATCAGTGATTTAGACATCAGTCATTTGAAAAAGGCATCACTGGCAGTTTGAAAATAGCCTGTTTGAAACAGCAGTAACTGAGGCTCTCTAGAGGAATATTGAAAGAGTCTGTAAGTTCTCCATGTGGTACCACTCAGTGGTTACTGTTGCTGCACTTATCAGGGGAGATCCACAATGAAACAGCACATCAAATATCAAAATAAAAACATGAAAAACAAGGCAGGAAACAGAAATACAACTGCTGTAAGAGATTTTTGCTGTTCATCTAGAGGAAACATAATTTCATCACGGAGTCAAAAAATGTACTCAAAAATACAAAGAAAGGGAAGTATGTCCATTGGAAATCAGTGTGGTGATGCAATGTTAAGAAGCATCAGAGGATTCAGTTCACCGAATGGGGGGAAATATTATTCCTTCAACATAAGGTCCAGTCTCCTGCCAGTTATGCCAAATCTGTCCCTCTTTTCTATGATCCCTTCCTCCCATATAGACACAACTTCAGTGACTAAAACCATGGGTGAAAAATGAAGAGGGCAATAAGCACAGCCTGAAAGGAAGTGTCTCACCACCTGGATCCAGACCCTGTATCCCAGCCACTCCCTTGTAGTGCTGGGCAGCCCTGTACTGGAACAAAGTCAGGTGGACTTTCAGCACCATTGTCAAAAAACCCAAACCAAGCAAGCAAAACCCCTGTGCCTTTCATAGTTACTTCCCTCCTCAGGACTTTGTACTGAATTTTTCTCTATTTTTTTTTTTCCAGAAGAGAGAGTTTAAACTATTTGATACCTCAGTGGTAACGTGGCTTTAATAACCCAGGTACAAAAGGTGACAACTACAGAAAACTGGTTTATAATAAACATTCAATACTTAACATTCACATTTTTGAACTGCTACATGAAGTGATACAAAAAGTTAAATATTGCTACAGATCTCTTGGCTCTGTTTATGCTGTCAATTGCAGCCACTGCTCGCGACATTAACAGGAGCATGATAGTGAAAATTATAGCAAAATATTAAAATTGAAGGAGCTTTCAGTTTCACTTTGAGCAATTAACAACAGCAAGCACATTGAAATCACATCACCAATCAGAAAATTCATGTTTGTGACAGCCAAGCACTGGAATGCTGTATTTCTTATGTAGCTGGACTTGACATTGCTAACTGCAGAATCTATAAATCTGTTTCTCCACAGAACCCTAAAGTCATAGGTGCCAAATATAAATATTTTTCTCATAATCCTATCCTTGATCTTTTCATGTTATTACTGGACTTCCTGGCTAAATTGTTGCTATCATAAGTTGCTCTTTTTTCCTACAAAATTTGCCAAACTGACTGCTGGAATGCATTTGTATTGTCCTCTTACTAGAAGAATTCCTGTAACATTCCCATTGACCTAATTGCAGGTTTTGGCCTAAAAAGATGACACGTTTGTGTAAATCTGGTAAAGCTGTTGAAGCAGGAATACTAGAAATGAAGTAACCTTCTGGCCCCTTTCATCAAGCTCCAGGCTGAATCCCCTTAGGAATGTGATGGCATTTCTTCTCCCTGTTTTTTTCTAAAACTCTATTCTAAGCTGCTTAAAAAAAANCTGACCAGAATAACCCAGAAACTAAAGTAAAGACAGCTCAGCTGGAAAGATGAAAGAGTGATAATGCTTAGATGCAAACCAAATGACATGTTCCAACAACTGGCAGGGGCTAAATTCTGTCCCAGAAATGTACGTTATTAAAGAATAACGTGTCAGTGGGGAAATCTCTGAAACCACAATACAATTACATTGCTTTAAGTCTCTACATGGAAAGCACATCATTGCTTAGAGAAAAACAGAATTTTCCTATTTATTTGAACTCACTGTGGTACCTTTTACAGCAAACCTTCTTCCTCATAGCAGGAGAAGAAAAAAACAATAATCACACGATAAAATTGATTGTTTGGAGATAGTTTAAAACCTGGATAGATACCACATGCCATCATTAGGCAAGCTGTTTAAATGAAGCAGTATCATACGAGCAATATTGCATCCTCTGTTAGATTTAAAAACACAGTTTGCAGAGCCTCCAACTCAAAGAAGCTCCTGCTTTTACCCCTGCTGCAGATGAAGCTTACCTTGGGCAAAGTCTCATTTTACAGCAGAGACAGTGCATTTGACTTGTATCCTTTAATCTGACAAAATCTTTGGATATGCCCACAGTTTCATTTAGAGTCATGGTTCAAGGACCCATACATAACCATGTCTCTACTATATCAGTGCTGTGTTCCAAACATATTTCTGGTTTTAATATATACTCTTAATTTTCTAAGCTTCTGTCACCATAGTGGCTCTCTTACCTGCACAGATCTTCCCATCATAGGTCTCGCACACCCAGTCATGGCACTCACAGAGTGGACCGTAGTATTTGCCAGACTCAGTCACATGGCAAATGCAGACTCCACATTCACATCTGCCTCTGTCATTGCACAGTTTCCCTCCTGGGACACGGCACCTGAGCTCTGACTCAGTCCGGGACAGCTGGCACGAAGTAGGACTACCAAAATCAGTCCTGTGGGGACAGTAAACAGAATAAGCTGTGGTTAAAGCCAGGGGCTCCAGCTGACAGCCAATGAGATCTTGGCTCATGGGAAACCACCTGCCTATCATTGGCTTCAGTCAATATACAGAATAGTGTTCTTAATGCCACAATTTTAATTATGGTTGCAAAAATTTACATGCCTCATATTTCTCCAATTTTCATCAGAAATCTCATTGTTACCTGCAGGAATGTTTATATTTTATTTTACTTACCTTGTTAACTGTGTTAGCTCATCTTCTTTCTCATCACGCATATCTGGTATATATGTATAGACATGTATACCTGGACTATCTATCATAAAACATTTTGATCTTAATTATTTCAAAAGTTTAGAGACAACATATACATCCAGCTATGTAGGTAGTATAGCAGGAATACGACAGCAAAAAGCAAACTTATGGTTGATTCTAATAACATGTGTTTGGCAAAGTAATTCTTCTGCATGTCAAACATATATGATCCATGTTTTCAAAGGAAAAGGACACCCAAGTAATCACTGTTTTCCATGAAATAGTGTAGTTTGTGGCTATGGTTTTAGTAAAGCCAGCACTATCCAGATGCCAGATCTGTAGATCTGCAGCTCTGCCATGCAACTGTACCATGCACTGGAGCACATAGAGATCAGGACTTTCAAGACATACACAGGAAAAATCACATTTGGCCTCATAAGGAACTGCATTATAGGAAAACAGAACAAAGGAATGTCCAAGGCAAAAACAGTTCTTCAAAACACTGGGGAATATGGAGGATTCAGGTGAGCAGTACCTGCCCTTCTCAGATAGTAGATTTTGCAAGGCTGTGGAGCAAAGGAATTGCTGGCTCTAGGAGTCTGCAGCCACTGGCTGTGGTGGAGGGGAAGAGTGAAGGGTAGTGCAGAACACCAAAGTGCAGGCACGAGCAGGGTTATACGGGTAGGTGTCCACTTAGGCAGCAGGATTTAGAGGTCTGGGAAAAGAGTAATCACTATCCAGATCTTCCCTCTTCACTGCTTTCAAAGTTTGCATCTTGGGCATCAAATACATAATTGCAAATAACTCCCTCAGTTTTCACAGCCACCCACGCACTGAGGTTCCCAGTGAGCCAGAGAACTTCCCTCGGTGTCACTTTTAAGTAGGCAGAGGAAGAGCTAATGAAGTGTTCCACTGCTCCCTCCGCAAGCCCAGCTGCCACACTCCTGACATCTCAAAATCAGTGCAACCCCCCGTGAGGCTTCAAAGCCACACTTACCGCATGGCCAGGGGGCCAGCCGGCAGTGCGAGGTGACCAGCCGGCAGCGAGGTGACCAGCAGCAGCCCCAGCCCCAGCAGCCCCTGACCGTACATGGTGCAGGCTGTGCGACGCCGCACCTGGAGCACTCCTGCAGACAGGCGGACAGACAGCCGGACAGATCGGCCAAGCATGCGGAGATCTGCGAGCTGGACAAGCTCAGCTCCAGCGCTGCTCCCCCCGTGCTGCAGTGGCTCTGATTAGCTGCCTGGGAGCGGGATTTGGGCAGCACTCTGGGAAGGAGGCCGGTGCCAAACCACGAAGTTTACAGTCTAGGCAGGGAAGTAATTAGAAACACTTGCGCAGCCAGACGGTTTATTTTGATGTTTTAAAAGTGGCCCTTTCACAGATGTGAACGAACTGTCTCATTCTCAAAGTGCAGGCACCATAAATATTTGAGGTATGTGTATCCCTCTGTCCTTTGATGCATAGCTGCTTGGGATAAGCTGTGTAACGTGGTGGGTGAAACCTGCACTGCTGAGGAGATAGGACTAGCGCTCCCCAGCTGCAGCATCCCTGCCAGGCTGCTGGAGCACCTCCCTGCTGCCTGCCTCCCCACATCCCGCCTTTCCCTCCTTCCCCTGAGGTTACGTGCTCGCGTCATTGCACGGTACGACACTGGAGGCTGCCAAACTACACCAGCTTGAGCATATTAAAAATATTATTCGTTAGCCATTTCCTAATGCCTTACTAAAACGCACACTCCACTACTTCATCACAGAAGTGGGAGATTTTGGAGGTGCTTCAAAACTAAGCTAAAATGAGCGATAGTCTCTCTAAATGAATCAACTTTGGCCATGTTATTTCTTTATGCTATGGAAAAGTTGCACCACTCTTTGATCCCTTTGGTTGTCCTGGGAAAATGCTGATTGCCTTATGCCTCCCTGGGGTGGAAAGCTATGTTATGGGTGTCCTGCTCTACACACACATTTACATTTTTAGAGCAGGTAGCTGACAGAAGAAACTGGTTCTGGAGTCTATATTGGAGATTAAAGGCCTTCACTAGCTTTCTCAAAATGCACAACTCTTGGTTTATTTAATATTAAATATCTGATATAACACAGTGTTTTTTTGAAAAAAAAATAATTTGGTTAAAATTCTTTGACTCAGAGGCAGCCTTTCCTAAAAGTGTAAGTCTCTTACATTTTACACAGTGACCTCAAGGGTTCAATTCCCAGCATTCCTGCTAACATAACTAGCTCTCCTAGTGATCTTCCTGCAAAAAAAAAAAAGAAATTGCATCAAGCATTTGACTTTGCTCTGCTGGTCTTAGAGATGATAAAAAATCCTTGAAGTCCAGTTTGGGGCTTATAAAAATCCAGTTTTCAGTCAAGTACCCATTCTGTTGAAGTATAAATTTTCATCAAAACACAAAAGAGACTGTAGAAAATCTGTTCTAGCATATTTGTAAATACAGATTTTTGTTCCCTGAAGATATACGGGTTAAACTCAAACCTGATTGCAATCAACTATTAAAACACAAGACTCGTCATATTTTAATAGGTTATCTCGAAGTTGTGAAGAGCAAAACTTTGTTGTCTAGTGCACTACCCTCTATATGACACACAAATTTGCCCTAAAAAACAAACAAGTAGAACTAGGATGTAAAGAATATTTAAAAGCCCCATATATAGCTATTGCATACTGTATACTAGTTTTTACTGGTTTTGCTGTTCTATATAGTATATTTTATATTACAGAATTTTATCAAGTAACGCAGATGGTAAAATCCTGTATTAAGAGTGACCTGTTGGCTTCAGTCTTGTGAATGTTTACAGTTGTGCTAACCCCATGCATTTCACTTACTTTGATGGATCTAGTCAAAAGGTAAGCAATATTGTCAGGCCTTTATTTCCAACAGTATTTGAAGTCCATGCTTAATGCAACATTATGTTTTCTATCCATGTGATAGTTTTTTGAATTTATTTATAATGCTACAATTAAAAAAAATAAAACCCCATAGATTACAAAAGGGAACACTTTTAAGAACAATGTGATTGTCAGAAGTTGTACTGCCAGAAGCCTCAAGTTAGAGAAGAAATAGAAAGGTTTGCATTTTAAACAATAGCAATTCCCTTCGACACTAAATATATCTTTAATCCCCAAACTTAAATGTTGCCATCTGTTCATCTTCCTCCTTTTTCCCTGAGCAGGCTGGTGCTGATAGGTATTCACAAGACCTTCAGGAAGCAGAAAACTTCAAATATATGAGGAGAAGACATTCATCATGATATGTTGACCTTATTGCTGCCTTATTTTTTTAAATCTGTCAAGTTTTGAAATAATACACACCTTTAGGCTGTGGACCTTTTGAATTTGGAGAAGGTGTACTTACACAGTCTCAGGGTACAAGTGCACACAGAGTGCAAATTTAATAATGTCTTTCATGTGTATGTGTCTCTAAAACAATATCTAAGGGGTCGCTTATCAGATTTTAACCTTTTCTCAGATTTATTATTTCATCATTTAAGCCTAGAATATTTGTATACAGTCATGTATATATATATGGGCGGTCCCATGGCGTAGTGGAGAGCACTCCGGTCTCCGACTCCCAAGGTCATGAGTTCGAGTCTCAGTATGGGCGGCCCCGGCAGTTCAATGCCTCCCTGCCATCCGATCCCGTCAGATCTCGGATGCCAAGCAGGGTCAGCCCCGGTTAGTACCGGGTGCTGTAGATAGTCCTAAGGAGACTTCACTGTCACTGTCCAAGCTTGCTCGGCCGTGGCAAATGAACCTTAGGACTTAAAACGGTGGGGCCAGTTCTGTGCATGCTGTGCCTCACCTAAAAAAAATCCACTGTGCAGGCTCGGAGGGCACACGTGGGGTGAGCCCTTCCCAAATCTTCGTTCGCGAACATTGGCCATTATATGTATATATATATATGCATGCACACTCATGATGTGTATGTATTCAGGAGCTAAGAAGCTTTCAAATAGCCTGTAAATTCAATTTAAAAGAAGTCACTCTTTCTAAATGAGAACCTGGCATGCTGCCTTGAGGACTGCTCACTTCCTTTCATCCACTCCTGTACATAATGTTAAAGGACTTTGTTTTGTACTAGATAACATACACATACATGAAGCAGAGTGCTCATAAAATGCCACTTTTCCTCCATATTGGAGTTTCAGACTAAGGGTCTAGACCTGTAGGTATGGTAGCTGTACATTTTAGAAGTGGTAACGTTACTACTTGCAGAGTAAAGGTAGAAAAAAGAGAGTCAGTACATTGCTGAGGAGGAGGAGTTGGAACATACTACTAATATTAAACAGCCTTTTGAAAAGTGGGCAATAGATTTAAATAATACTTGTCAGACAAAAAATGTCTTCAAATAAAGATGTGGAATCAGGAACATAAGTGCTGTTAAACACACATACACTTGAACTTCAGTTTAAGTGTATCCCTATTAGTGCTCTTATTAAAAGTTTGCAGGATTTGGTATGGTCAGAGATTGGGATAAGCCTTTTCCCTCCAATTTTATTTATCAGCAGTGGAATCAAACTGGTGAAGGGTTTTTTGGTTTTCATAGCCTTCTGTCTTGGGTTGAGCTGGCAAAATGCCAGCTGCTCAAGTACAGAGAAAAAGGGTTCTCCCCCCACCCCCAACTAGCTAAAGGGAGAAAGAAGAGGGAGAGGGAAAAAAACTCCAAACTAGGTTTATGCTGAAACTAACTACATGTATTTATACAGAAAAGAGAAAATTAAGAGAAAACTACAATATAACACACACTTACACAAGTTATATATAACTTCCCACTCCCCAGCAAGCACAGATTTTACTATTCTGACTACAAATCATTTTAAAAAAAGTCAATTCCTCAAAGACAGACTTAAGCAAAGAGAAGAACTAAGAACAAACATTTTACTTCCTTACGATAACATGATGGTGAGCCAGTGCTGTGGGCTTGGGCCTCCCCGTCCCTCCTGGGACAGCACGGTGTGTCCTGCTGGAGCAACAGCTACGAAGCAACTGCCCAAGCCACTCCCACACACTGGATTTTACTTCTTTTGAGATGATGTAGTATGGTATGGAATACAATATTATTGGCTAAAAGAAGTCAGCTGTTAGCTAGCCCAGCCCAGCTGAAGTCAGCTGACAATTCTAGGCCTAATCTGATTTTAAAGCTTAAATTTAGGCCTACCTGGCTAAACCATAACACCTTCTGAACTGTGTGAAAACCAAGTTGCAAGCCCGAAGGTAGACTACGTAACACATAGGTAGTGATTTTTTTAAAGGCAAACAGTATCTTAACTTTAACTTTGTCATAATTGTCTTTTGTATTAAAGCAAATAAGAATGATATTAAAACATAAGGAAAACAAACACATGAAAAAGCTTTTTTACTGTAAGGGAAGTCTAACACTGGAACAGAATCCCCACAATATTACATAATCTTCACCCTTGGAGATATTCAAAAGCCATCTGGACCGGGTTCTGGGCAACATGCTCTAGGCAATCCTGCTCTGAGCATGTGAGTTGGACTAGACCATCTCCAGAGATCCTTTCCAACCTCAAATATTCCATAATTCTATGGCTCTGATGGCATACTGTGCTACCAAGTAAGATTTGATTTGCTGTGGGGAGGCAGATGGACTCTGCCTATTCCTTTATTATAGCCTCTTACTGAACAGTTTAATTTTGTTGTCACTTTAATAATACCATTAGGTTTGCAAGCCTCATTCTATGCCATTCTTAAGGTTTTGTTGTTGCTGTTGTTTGGGTTTTTTTTAGCAAAACAAAGGAAAATGCACATCCAGTGAACAGTCTAACCTTAAAAAAAAATCTGGAGACCATCACAGTCTGTCAAATATTCTTTCTTGGTTTCCATTGAAGCCATTTAATAACAACATTGGTTAGTATCAGTGGAGACTGAGGCGTTAGAATCCAGAGGCATTAGGTTACATCAAAATTTTCTAAATTTAATGAGAAGTTGAAAATCCCACATATCAAACATGTTACTGTTTCTCCATAAAACATGGAATGAAGAGAGTTGGAAGTGTTCAGTGATTCTTCTGTCGAGGATATACAATCACTAAATGAGATGGATGTAAAGACCTATGACAAACCACTTTAAAACCAATGGAGCAAAGTACTTCATGGAGTTAACTAAAATCTGTCTAACTTAAACAGTTCAGAAATCCATGCAACTGCTGAGAGTCATCACAGTGCTAGTCAATGGCATCCATGGAAAAGAGCAAGGGATAGACTATGCCAGAGTTGCACAGAACTGAAAACCTTGTGTAAATTTTGCTGACATGATCACATGTCAGCACAATTACATAGGGCATAGAAAAAGCTTTAGGAGTTATAGGATCAAGGGTAGAAAAAGATTAAAGCTGAGCTGGTCTGAACGTATCTGGCTTTAATAGTAGAGAATATAAGCTACCCAACAGTTCATAGGCCAGTATTAATCAAGGCATTATTGTGTTATACTCTAAAAGGTGTTATTGTGTTATACTCTAGTGTAAAACCTTAGTTTACTCTTTAATGTTTCAGTTGAAACTTTAAATAATTGGTAGGTCTTTTGTTTGTTCAATGTTTGCTAGTGAATTCTCCTAAACAGCAATAATATCCTACTTTTACAGAAGCCTTAAGGAAGCAGAAGATTTTTAAGCATGGGCTTGCAAGAAAGCTCAGAATGCCAGCAATAACAGTGCATTTTAAAGCACAGTCTGCTGTATTCGTAACTGTTTAGCACTTATTTCAGAAAGTGAGTCAAGGTCTGTGGTTAGCTGAGTTAACAGTATAGCTGAAGAGCCCAAGAAAGGAAATAAAAGGCATGTCATTTTTCAACATAAATTGTTACTCTATGGACAACTTGTGCCTTATTTCTCCAAGGGACAATGTTTCTTGATGCTGGAAATACTGAAAAATCAAAAATAGTGGGAAAACAAAAAAAATAGTTTGTGTTTGTGATTTTTGATTCATGATCTTTTTGACAAATTATCTGAATGAGTTCAATGAAGGAATATTCTCATTATTTTGATTGAAGAGTTGTTTCTAAGGGTAGCAAATTTAAAAAACAGATACTGCTGACTTCCTAAGGGCAAAACTGCAGTAACTTAGGTTGAGCGCTTGAGTCAAAGATATGCACACCAGATTCTCCAGGCAACAGCAACCATCTTGTATGGTTTCAATGCTCTGTCTTGCACTGCTTGCTAACATACCAAGAAGAAAAACCAGAAATTAAGGAAAAGGAATTGTGGGACAACACCATTACTGTCCATCTTCTGAGGAGTCAGTACTTTTTGAAAACAAACTAAATGTATACATAGTTAATTGCAGACCTAGGACTCTTCTTAGGGTTTGAAATTTTAAAAACCATGCTCCATGTCCTTTATTCCGGTTCATCAATGTTGACACAGATCATGGACACTCTAGAATGACAGTTTTGTAACCCATCCCAACCAAAATTACTCAGGAACATTAAATTGTCTTCTCTCACCATCATTAGTCTCATGTTGCTCCATGACCATTACTGTTATGGTTACATGCTTCTGAGCCAGACCACTTCTATCTTGAGCTATAAACACCAAACAGGTGGAAACAAGTTGGGCCGCTTGGGTAATTTGAATCATGTGGAGCCCTAGCAATGCCCGGGTGCTGCTCAGCCTGCACAGAGCAGGACTTCTGACTATGGGAGAACATTGTGGTAACCAGTATTAAGATGACTAAGGACTTCGGATGCCTTGGGGCTAGAGAACAAGAAGCAGGAATTAAGCTGTTTTTGACTTGTATCCTATGCCCAAATAATTAGATCTTCCTTTGGGTCTGAAGTTTAATTTTGAATTGCTAAATGATATTTTGTGACCTTTTTTAAAAGCTCAAGCATCATTTCAAAATGAGTATTTCATTAATGCTTTTACTCATTATAGACTACCTGAAATCTGAAATCTGACCAAGCACTGCATTCTTTCCTAAATGGTAAATCAAATTCCAGCAATGGCAATACTAACAAACTCAGATCCTTGGGATGTTTTTAAAATTTGCTTACATTACTCTTCAACTTCTTAACAGATATTTATGGAAAGTAAAGACAAGAGAGCAAATAAAGCTCAAATAAACTCAGAAATAAAGCCCCACAATTCCACTATTTCTAATGTGACTTTACTTTCTTCCAGTAACAGTAGGATAGTTAAAATACATTTCTGTCTGTGGAAATGTGTATTTATTCAGCTGTCAGCAAATGGGAGAGTAGAAATTGGATTTTAGAAGAACAAACAGTTGGCCCCCAACTTGTGTTGGGGACCTCCTAGTGCTTTTCTTTTTTAACTCTTGCTCTTCCTCACTGACAATGGGGAAGATGAGGACGTCCATTACCCTTCTGCTTTGGTGCATTCAAGAAATACTTCACTCTAAGTTTTATCCTTTTAATTGCTTGAGTTAACTGCACACCAGAAAAACAAAACAAAACAGGGTTTGAGGGAGCCCACATTCTGCAAGGAAACATGTAAAATAAGTAGATGTTTTACATTCCTCATTTTTCTTCAGGACTTATTAAGTTAGTAGGTCCATGAAACTTTGGTTTGTTAATTATCTTTTATCTGGGAAGATCTTACTGTGTTTGCAGATCATGTTACAGAAATTAACGTGATACATAAGGCTGAGAACTATTTCCTTAAATTGTCAGTATGACATCTGGAATTTTCCAAAATTTTCTTTTAAATGGACATTTTACTGTGGCCAGTTTCAAAGTTTGATGATTGGATAAGGAAGTTCCTTTATCTCTTCCTGATTTAAAGGGATGAAAGGCAAATTTTTACTAAGACAGATCATTCCTTTTGACCTATTTCAAGTTACCATAAAGTAACATCTTAACTCCCAAATTCAGTCCTTATCTATATGTTTATGATTTGCATCTTAGACTGATGTGAATTTGCTAAATCAGAATAAAATCACACTTCAGCCCTAAATACTAAATATTGTTACAGACTTAAAATGACTGATAGGTTCTTTGCAAAAATACGTGAGAAATGTTATAGATACCTAAGTTTTTTCATTTTATCCTCACATACATGTTATATGCCACTGAAGTTGTAATGCAACACATCTGAAAATAAATTTGTGCTGAAATAGCAAAGAAAGGGCTTTTTCTTGCAAACAGTAGACCTTCTCTTTCTCCTCAATTCTATAAATGGAAGACTGCTATTTTGCCCTTGCACATAGCCAGGTACATCAAGGAATCAAGAGCTAAAACCTTCCATCACTAGCACTATTTGATGCAAATAGGGCTCACAGACAAGCTGTCCAAGAGAATCCAGTCTTCTGCTGGAAGTGTGGGTCCTCATTAGCACTTGCAGTTCATAGAGGCTTAGTAGGGGCAGGTAGTGACAGCATAATACCAAATACGACACCAGGTAAAAGGGCAAGTTTGAAATATATAATGAAATATGCATTCTATAATACAAATACATGTAAGGAAATTAATATCTTTTTTTTTTTGGCACTCATGAAACAGTACCTAAAAGACTGCATCAAATTTTGAGCTCACTTCAATACCTGAAAGATGGTAATATGTGAGCTCAGTGGCAGTGCACCAAGGTTGTTGAGGCTGGAGCACTTGCTCCATGAGGAGAGGCTGAAAGAGAGGGGCTTTTTCAGTGTGTAGAACAGACGGCTTTACAATGCATCTAAGATTAGCCTACCATGGTCTATGAAGAAGCTATCCAGAGGACAAAGCCAGGATATTCTGCAGGGTGCATTGGAGGAGGAGGAGAGACAGAGGACAAGAGAGGACCCAACTGCGTGTCAGGAAAAAAATCCTTCACCATGAGGACAGTCCAGTCCTGGAACAGGCTTCCCAGGGAGGCTGTGCAGTCTCTGTCTTGGGAAGCTTTCAAGACCCAACCGGAAAAAGCCCTGAGCAAGCCGGTGTGATCTCATCGCTGAGCCTGGTTTCAGCAGATCAGTCAGACCAGATGGCCACCCAAGGTCCTTTCCAACTGGAAAATTGGTCTATCAAGAATTATTTTTCAGAAGCCAGTATATCCATAGAAAACCTGTTCCACAAAGTCACATCTGCTGGCAAATGTCGATTTCTTTTACTTAAATATAGCTGCAACATTTCACTATTTGCAACTGTCCGTTTTCATGTATGAGATGCTATCACCAACAGCACAATGCTCCTAGCAACTTATCCTAACTAATAAAGCATAACTGGGGAGGAAAAAGACAACATGTGAAAAGTAATATTTGAAAGCAAATTTATTCTTAAATTTTCTTTTTTTTTATTTTATTTTCTCCATGAGAAATCAACCAGCTGCTATCAAAAAACACTAGTCCTGCAAACACTAAAATTAGGTGCTTAAATTTACTGGAATTGCTAATGCTGGTAATACACATAAGTAGCACTGGCAGGCCCGCATCGTAATTCTGAGGCCAGCTCTCTAACTGGCTTATTAGTTTTGTTGCAAGCATCAAACAGGCATAATTTAAAGGAACCTAATACAATTTGTGCCATATACTTTCTTTCAGCTTTCTGATGTATTTTACTAAGGGTTATGTCCTTTGAATCCTATTCCATGTCTTTACAAACTCCAGAAGGTTATGGGCTCACATTATTCCATTATTCCCTATCACCAGGTTTCATTTAAACACAAATTATAATTTTCAGGAATTTTTTTAATTTCCTTTACTTCAGAAATAAAAATACAGATTGGAATATGTCAACTTTATTTACAGAAACAATTTCCAACTATTAACTATTTCTTAGTGCCCCTGAGATTTGCTCAGTTGGTTCAAACTTGCTTGTAATAATGCCAAGGTCATGGGTTCAATCCCCTATGTGGGCCATTGACTTAAGAGTTGGACTCGATGGTCCTTGTGGGTCCCTTCCAACTCAGAATAGTCTGTGATTCTATTTCTTTATTTTTGGTATCTCTTTCATAGATTCATTTAGGCTAGAAAAGACCTCTAAGATCATCTAGGCCAAAAAGTGATATTATTTTATAAATTTAATTGACTACGTCAAGACTGAGCCTTTACTTGTCTGGTCAATAACTTGAAAATTAACCAGCCCATCCAGCTGATGCTACCAGTGAAGCAGGGGCAAAGAAGTTTGTGAGTACTAAGAAAGCTTTAGGTTGCACAAATAGGGCTTCTTACCAATATAAATTTAATCCCAAGGCTGTGAGTTCGAGTCTCAGTGGGGACCGTCCCCTGGCAGTTCAATGCCTCCCTGCCATCCCATCCCGTCACATCTCGGATGCTCAGCAGGGTCAGCCCCGGTTAGTACCAGGTGCTGTGACAGTCCCGAGGACTTCATTGTCACTGTCCAAGCTCACTGGGCCATGGCAAATGGACCTTAGGACTTAAATGGTGGGGCTAGTTCTGCACACGCTGTGCCTCACCTAAAAAATCCACTGCACAGGTTGGAAGGGCACACCCACGTGGGGAGAGCCCTGCCCAAATCTTCCTTCGCGAAGTTTCGCCATACACACCAATATAAGTAAACTATCTCAGCACTTAGAAAATTCATGCTGATCCCAGCATCATCATTAAAAAACCAACCCAAACAAAATCTCAAAACATAAACAAAAAAACCACAAAACCCACAAACAAACAAACAAAAAAAAACCAAACAAAAAGCCCCAACCAAACCAAACAAACACCCGCAAAGCCACGAAGGAACAAAAAAGCTAGAGCTCCAACCCAAGCCCTGCACATTGCTGCAGTGACCCTGAGCACACGCTGCTGCTCAGCGCAGGGCCGGGCGGGCTCGGCCAGGGGCACTCCGGGCGGGCTCCGTCGCATACCGGGCACCTCCCGCGTGTTTCGGGGCGCAGTGGCCACAGCTCAAGCAGCTGTGGGGGTATTTTGGGTGTTGGGACGGCGCTGGGGTGACCCCCTGCTCCGGGGCCGCCAAGCCGCCTCTCTCCGCAGCCGGAGCTCCGGAAAGGCAGGGCTCTGTCCGCTCCAGCGCCCGTNNNNCGCCCCGCCCCCGGTGCGCCCTCGGCCCCTCCCCCGCCGCCCGCCCCCGCCGCCGTTGCCGAGAGACTGAGCGCGGCCGGCCCCGCCGCCCCGATCCAGCGCGGGAGGGCGGCGTGCGAGGCTGGCACGGCACCGCGACACCCCGCACACCCGCGGGGGCCGCTCCCGACCGCGCCATGAAGGGAGATGCTGGCGGTAGGTCGGAGGCGGCGGGCGCGGCTCGCTCTCGGTGTGCGGTGGGGCCCCCGCGCCTTCCGCCCCTCCCGCGGTCTCTCGGGCGCCGGCGAGCAGCGCGGCTCTGCCGGGAGCGCCGGCGCTGCCAGGGAGGGGACGGGCGCGGCGAGAGGCCCGGCCGGCACCGCGGAGGGGGATAAAGGGGCGGCGGCGCCCTCCGCATCGCCCGCCCCGGTCGTCCTTCCCCTGCAGTGCGAGGTGCGCCCCGACCCGGCCGCCCCCGCCGGGACCGCCCCGGACCCCTCGGCAGGAGTGCCGCACTCGGCGCTGAGGCAGAGCAGGGCCGAGAGGCGAACAGGCCTCCTTGGGGTGCACGGATGTCATGGAGTGGCTGTGGATGGGGACGGGAATGGCCGTGGGGACCTCCCTCCCCGAGCGGAGGGCTCGGCCGGTCCGCAGGGACTGCTGCGGGGTTGAGTGGTTGGAGGAAACGACCCACTCAGGCCTGGAGTAAATCTCCTTCATGTGCAGTTTCAGGGGGTTGTTCATAGGGTGGAGAAAGAAGTGCTTAATATTTTCTCTTTGTTGACATATTTTTATTTTAGTACTCCCACTAACATCAGAGACACATTTCTAGGAAGGATGAAGGTTTCTGATGGCCTTTATGTGCAAATGTAGCTTTTAAGTCACGTATGATTTGGTAGGTTAACCATTGTTGCGTTAAGGCAAATATTTACAGTGAGCAAACACTAACAAAATGCTATTTGAGTCTTTTGTCATAAGTATCATAAATTTGCTGTTTCATTTCGTTGTCCCTCTTTCTGTTAATTTCCTTCCAAGCAGCCCCATCCCACCTGCAATGTAAGTGACGAACAGAGAAATGATACTTACTAACAATGAACTACGCTCTGCTGCATGAATCAAAGTTAAAGTTTCTCAACTTCCATGGGAGGCGGGAAACCACATTTCTTTGAGTTAATCTCACTGGCTACTAGAAAACTCCATCTCTGTTCAAGTTTATGCATATACCTTTGAGATTTTTAGAAACAGCTGGGGAATTTTTTGTTTTACTGTTTGAGCTTGGTACTGTCACAATCAGCATGTCATTTGTGCTTTATGTAGACCCATGGTCTTGTTGTTTGGTGCATCTGTTTTATTATAATCTGAAATTAGGCCCATTGCAGTTCATTCTCACTTGAGCTATACCACCTGGAAATATAATTTACTCTAACTTGACTTATTTCCAGCTCGTGGGCATCATTGGTACCATGAACACTGTAGATCTGTATGGCGTTCATCCAAACCTAGGTATTGAGTCAAAGAGGTTTTGAGTTTTAAACCTTCGTGATAGGAGATTAATAGTATCACACTGTGTTGCTGGGCATAATGGGCTACTGGACCAAGCTCTGGTAGAGGTAGGGAGTCAGACTTTCATGGATAAGAATGTCTTCTTAAGCCATGAGTGTCTCATGATGAGATAGAACTGGTACTGGCTTCTGGGTGTTTGGACTTCCTCCCCACGTCCCTAGGTATTTAGGAATTCAGTAAGTTGCAAACAAGATGTTTATGTGCTTATGAGTAAAACAGAGGTGTTGCATTCACAAATTATTTTGTCTGTGGTACTAATAGAATATTTCCGTGGTTCAAAAATTACTTGGATCTCCTGTAGATTTTGAGCATGAAATCTTTTGGAGATAAAGAGCGAAGTCAGCCTAATGTGGGCATTACAGATTGAATCATGTTTGATTTCCCTTTCCATCTTTCCATTCTCCCTTTCATTACTTTCATAGCATCTTTTATTTAGTTTGAAGTTTCCTGTATTGGTTAAGTACTGATAAATGTCTTGCTTTGGGAGAAACCACTACCAGACCACAGCTGCAAATTGTCTGACTCTACTAGGTAATCTTTTTTTTCCTTTCTTTATTTTCTGTGATGTTTTCATCTTTCATATCTCCCCACCCCCACCCCACCCCCACCCCCCCGGTGAAGGCAGCCAAGCAGTAGAACAAGTTGCTCACAGAAATTGTACAGTCTCTTTTACTGGAGGTTTCTGAGACTGGTCTGGAGTAACCTGAGTAAACTGCAATAGCCTGGTCTGTCGTCAGAGTTGATACAGCTTGAGCAAAAGATTGGAGTGGAGACCTCCTGAAGCCACAGAATCATCAAATGGTTTGGATTGGAAGGTACCTTAAAGATCATCTAGTTGCACCCTTTGCCATGGTCAGGGAACCTTTCACTAGACCAAATTGTTCAGACCCCCAGCCAGCCAGGCCTAGATCATTGCCAGGGATGGGGCACCCACAGCTTCTTTGGGCAACCTGTTCCAATGCCTCACTATCCTCACAGTAAATCATTTCTTCCTAATATCTAATCTATACCTACCCTCCTTCGTCTTAAGGACATTTCCTCTTGTCCTGTTACTACATGTGCTTGTGAAAAGTCGCTCTCCAGCTCTCTTGTAGGCCCCCTCTTTAGGTACTGGAAGGCTTCTAGAAGGTCTCCATGGGACCCTGTCTTTTCCAGGCTGAACAACCCCAACTCTCAGCCTGTCTTCATAGGAGAGGTGCTCCAGCCCTCTGATCATCTTCGTGGTCCTCCTCTGAACTTGTTTGAATAGGTTGATATCTTTCTTGTTCTGGGGGCTCTGAAGCTGGATACAATACTCCAGGTGGAGTCTTACAAGAGCAGATTTGAAGTCCTTCCCACCTGATTGGGCTTATGATTCTATGAACTTGGTTTTCCGTTTTTTTTCCCCTCCAAAATAAAGCCTTTGAGTACAGTGCCTACAGTACCAGAGATTATGTCTGCAACTTCTGAGCACCACCCTGCAGCAAAAAAAATGTGTATCATGTGACAATTTTTTTTTGTTTTAAAGGAAAGAGGATAAAAAAAGTCATAATTCTGTTTTCAGGAATTCAATTGTAAAATATATAGGTGTTAACTGTTTTGCTGGCCATTCCTCAAAGGACAGAAAGGGAAGAATTTGGAAAGGGAAGGTGATCTAGAATATTTCAATTGCTTTAATAGTTTTTTTAGCAAAAATTGTACCATCCAAAAGAATATAACTGCTGTTTATTTTAATTTTTAACGTAGTTCAATAAAATTATGAAACGTGTCTGCAAGGTTCTAGGCACACTAACATCTAATTAATAATACAAAAAATCTCAGCAACATTAGAATAATCACTTAAATAGGCATGCTGCCAGCTGTCTGCCTACAGAGAGGCTGCTTTCCACCCCTGTATCATTCTGGGAAGGATACCCTCTCCCCTTTTTATAAAAGTCTGAAAAACAGACCCACAGTATGCATAGCATGTTAATGAATGTGGGATATTTTAGAAAGGATGGGTTGCTCCCTGAATCCTCTCAAACAATAACCTGGTACTGCCTGTCCCCTTACTTTCACAAAGGGCTGAAACCAATTTCCACTAGGAGATGAGTAGCCTGCAAAAGCAAATTCCAGAACACCGCCCTCCATTTTTCCCAGCATGATTCTTGCTAAGGGCATTGCTGCATATCTTTGTAAGCTGTGTGCTCTTAAAGATATTTATAAAAACTACTTTGCAGTAGACCAATCCTAGGGCAGCAAGTGGTGGGTAGGTGGCCCACACTGAAGTGAACTTTTGAAGTAAGCTGACTGTTACACTGTGCGATATATCCATAAAGGAAATACATTACCATCAGTATATTCTCTACATATAATTACTGTGCATTCACAGAATCACAGAACCACAGAATATGCTGAGTTGGAAGGGACTCACAAAGTTCATCAGCTGTGGAATCAGCTTCAACTCCTGGCCCTGCACAGGACCATCCTGAAGAGGCACATCATATGCCCAACACTATCATCCAGATGCTTTCTTGACCTCTGTCAGGCTCGGTGCTGTGACCGCTTCCCTGGGGAGTCTCTTCCAGTGCCCAACCACCCTCTGGGTGAAGAATCTCTTTCTAATATCCAACCTAAACCTCCTCTGACACAACTTCAGGCCATTCCTTTGGGTCCTGTCACTGCTCACCACAGAGAAGAGATCAGTGCCTGCCCTTCCTCTTTCCCTCGTGAGGAAGTTGCAGACTGCAATGAGGTGTCCCCTCAGTGTCCTGCAGGCTGGACAGATTAAGTGGCCTCAGCTGCTCCTCATATGACTTCCCCTCAAGGCCCTTCACTGTCTTAACTGCCCTTCTTTGGACACTGTCTAAGAGCCTAATATCTTTCCTATATTGTGGTGCCCAAAACTGCACACAATAGTCAAGGTGAGGCCACCCCAGTGCAGAGCAGAGCGGGACAATCCCCTCCCTTGACCAGCTGGCAATGCTGTGCCTGATGCCCCCCAGGACACGGTTGGCCCTCCTGGCTGCCAGGGCACTGCTGACTCACATTCAACTTGCCATTGACCAGGACCCCCAGGTCCCTTTCCACAGCACTGCTTTCCAGCATCTCATTCCCCAGTCTGTACCTACATCCAGGATTGCCCCATCCCTGGTGCAGAATCCAGCACTTTCCCTTGGTGAACTTCATTTGGTTGGTGATTGCCCAGTCCTGTAGTTTTTCCAGGTCTCTCTGCAGTGTCTCCCTGCCTTTTGAGGGAGTCAACAGCTCCTCCCACTTCTGTGTTATCTGCAGACTTGCTTAGTATCCCTTCCAGTCCTGCATCCGAGTAATTTATGAAGATGTTCAAGAGCACAGGGCCCAGGATGGAGCCCTGTGGAACCCACTAGTGAAAGGTCACCAGTCTGATGTCACCCCATTCACTCTTACTCTCTGTACTTGACCTGTGAGCCAGTTGCTCACCCACCACATGATGTGTTTATCCAGCTGTGGGCTGGACATTTTGTCCAGAAGGATCCTGTGAGAGACAGTACTGAAAGCTTTACTGAAATCCAGAAAGATTACATCAACTGACCTCCCTTGATCAGCTAGGTGGGTTACCTTGTCACAGAAGAAAATCAGTTTGGATAAGCAGGACCTTCCTATCGTGAAGCTGTGCTGGCTTTTACCAATGCCTGCGTTGCCCTTCAGAAGTTTTTCATTACTTTCTGGTATAATCAATGGCCATCATTCAATTTTAGCATTGTATCAACTATTCCAACAGTGTAATTGTAGGGCTTGGAAAGATATTACATTGTCCAGTCATGCCAACCACCTGCCTGGTTGGTGCTCACACTCTTGGTTTCCATGGAACACAAAAACTAGTTGGTTAATTGTACAGGGCAGTGGCTGCTTCATGCTCAGATATGTCCCTCCTTTGGGATACTTTGGGAGCCAGGACTCTGTAATGTGAGAGTATACCTACTCTTTACTACAAATGTTGCTTTTGAGTACCTCAATCTCTACTTTGTATGTCAAAAAAGTGTGGTGGAATGTACCATGATGAGGTCTAACAGGACAATTTGAAAAATCATCTTCAGTTGTTTTGCTTTTTTTTGATTTTTACACAACCAATTTTTTTAATTGAAAAATGTGAACAAGGTAAGCAATTCTCTTTAAAATTAAGAAGTTCATTTTCTGGCTGCTTCACAGTACCATGTGTAGTTTCTTCTGTATTGTATATTCTGGATGTTACAAGGCCTATAGTCAAAAGAACTCCTGATGCGACATTATGTGACAGCAGAGGTAGACTGTATTGCTGACTCATGAGAGATCTGCCTCTGTATACAGTGTGATATTTCATCTGTCTGGTCCATAGATCTGAATTATTTTGGCTATGTCTGAGTGGAAGAACTTACATGTAAGAAATAAATATTGTGAGAGTGTTGTCCTTAGTTGATAATAAGGCAGGACACGTGTTGGGAGCAAAGAACTGAAGTCTGGACACCTGTGTATTTTCAGACTAGATGTTCTTACACTGGCAGCCTTAGACACTTGTTAAACCCTCCTCAGTTTTGAACCCCAGTTCTGTTACTTCTGGTCTGGGATTCTGTTAATAAGTACAAGGTATCACCAGTTGTTCTTTCCTACATGTATCCAAATGATTTGAAAACGTGAATGTAACTAATTTTTAGGATATTACCTTCTTTGCGAAGAGCTGAGTTTGTTTCTAATAAATGCTAAAGTTTGGTCAGCTATTAGCAATATATCGTGTTCAAAATAACAAAGAGATCTTTTAGAACATTTCATCAGATGCAGTAACAATACCACACAGAGAGGAAAAGTACTGAAATAAGTTTTTCCTTGAAATTAGTTTTGAGTTAATAGCATCTATGGTGGCACATGCCATGTGATTAGATCTGTTGGAATTCTGTCTTTACCCTTCTAAAATAAATATGACTATACTGTCACATGTGTAATTTGCTCACTTAAAATATTTTTCAACATGGAAACAAATACTAATATGCTATTTACCTATACCTACACCCAAAATCAGGGATGGAAGAACATGGCGATAGAGGGAGCAGGCAATAGAGAAACAGACACAATTTTGAAAGAGGGAAAGGAAAAGGCTATTGAGATGAAAGAATAAGAACTTACGTTTTTCCTATAACCATATAATGCATACTATGGTTAAGAACAATCAATTTCTTTAAGGTAGCCTGTAGTTCGGGGCTTTTTTAATGTGTAACATGGGAATGGTTTTTTTGCATCATGCTGTGTGTGTGGGTGTTCACATCTTCCTGTCACCCATTTTAGCTTTATCGTTGGTGATTATTGTCTTGAAGTATATGTGCCATGTTCAGTGTCCTTGCTCTGGGATAAGTCGGAAAGGGAGTTGAGATTTTCAGAGAGAGAACTGGTGTTGAAGAGAGTGCTTGTATGTGGCCTGCCTTGGGAGGACCTTCAAACAGTGCTCACATGGTCTCAGGTGATAAAATGAGCAGTGAGAAACAAGTATGTTGGAAGCCACATATTGCTGATTTTGAGGATTTGTCTGACTTTTAAACTCTCTCCATAAATTGTCGTTAGGAATACCTGCTTTATTTTCCTATTTATATTTCTGTTATTTTTCAACTGCCTTCTTTGTCAGCCAGAGGATTTATAAGTATGTTTTCTTGACTTTGTGACAGAGATCTTCTGAACAAATTATACTGTGTAGAATGAACTTGCATTATAAATGATACTTGAATATCTCAGTACTCCAAAGCAATGTGAAGTGGTTGTAGCCCCAAAGCTTCATGGTGTTTTCATGTCTCAAAACCTGTCTTTTACCTTCATCCAGCATGTCTTAAAAACACTTGAGCTACAAGTACATCCTAGGGAATGTATTAAGCCTTTCCCATTAATAACAGGTTATGATCAAAGAAATTCCTAACGATGTGTGCCAGAATACGGAAACTGCAGGGGTGGATTTGCAGTCAGGGTAGGGAGGACTGTGGCCTCCCCACTAGCACAGCTTGGTGCGGCGCTCACTGCGTGTCACATGCTGGAAGGAGTACGTGCACAGCTCCCCTCCTCTTCCTCTTTCGGCTCGTTCCTCCTTGCAGAGACAAGTGCAAAAGGGATTTTAGTCCAAGGGTTAAAATTCTTCACATACATGGCAGAGTCTCGAAGCTGCACTAGGCTTAGGAACAGACATATGAAAAAGCCTGTGTTCCTTGGTAAAATAAAAGTAGTGACAACAACAGGAAAAAAGGCATAAAAGCTTGAAAGCAACCACACTATACTTTGAATAATCTTGCTAAAGACAATTTCCATCATATTCTTGGCTTGTCTTCTTTATTCTGCATTTTTTGTGTGCATTTCTGGTCATTTCAAGTAAGTAAACAAGCTGATTTTTACATTCTGTGAACATTTCCTCCAATCCATTTGGTTTATATACAAGAAGATTCATTTATTCAAGGCTACCTTTTAAAAATAAGAATTCTAATCTCTTTAGTCACAACATTTAAGTATGTGAAATCCATTGTTATTATTTATGGTCATCCATTATGTGCATCTAAAGTTCATGTTATTTTCTGTGCCTGGATAAATGAAAAATAATGTGAACAAACAAAGAAGCACTGGATAAAAGATAAATGGGAATTTCATTAAAAGGACATGACTACCCATTCTATACATCAGATGTATAAATAAGCTGTATTGAGAAAAACATAAAAACAACAGAGCCTTTGTAATAGATAGTTGATAATTATCTACTTTCTTCCCCAAATGAACATAGCTTGTTATTTAGAGGGTCATTTATTAAAAAAAAATCAGTAGTGGCTAAACAAAAGTCAGTGTTTCATATCCTGAGTATTTTCTTATAATTATTAATTATGCTTATCATATTAATTCTCTATTTATTGCTACATATTTTCTTAAAAGCTTACTAAGAGCTCAGTCATATCCATTACCAGAAATAGTAAACATACAATTATTATTTTCATAATTCACTGATTAGATCTTGAGTAAAAATTTGAAAAATAAAATATTTACAAGAAACATTTTATACAGTGTGTTTGTTTTTTCCTAAGGTTTTGGGAAATACATCTCCCAAGGCATTGCAGTGACTTCTTATCACTGTGCTAAATGTGTCCATTTTAAGGTTTCATGACCTCAAAAAGCACACCAGCATCTCTGAGGCTTCAAGCATCTCTCATAATGCTTTCGTACAAGCAGAGAAAAAAGACCAATACATCAGACTTAGAAATAAATACGAGAAACTGGAAAAAATTGCTAAAGAGGAGGAAGGAGTGAATTCAGTTATGAGAAAGAAGTAGGAGCATGAAGTTTGAGCATGAGGATTAAAAAAATATACAACCTCTTCGAATATTATTTTGGTCTGTGTGTTTTAGAGAAAGATTATTAATTCATAATGTTAATTTTACAATATTTGAATGTTTTTAGTGGAAGCTTACAAGTTTCACTTGTACTAAGGTTGCTGTGAATGACCACTTGAATGTAGGTGTCAGAAGTTGTCACTTATTTTGTGCCTTTATGTTATTTCTGCTTATTATAAAAATCAGTTATTGCATAATTTCAGCATAATGTCTCAGTACAAGACCCCAGCCCCGCTGCTGTGTTGCTTGTACAAATAGAAACCAGTGGTTGAGACTTGGTTTTACAGAACTGGAGCTGGCCTGTTGAATCTGAAAGAGAAAAAACAGAGTAGGGGGAGACTCAGAGGGACTTGGAATAAGATTAATAGTTTGCATTTGCCATAACAGCTAAAATACAAGACAGCCGAAGATCCACACGTAGTGTTTGGACATGCCAGCTGAGACCAAGCACAGCGACTTCCGCAGTCCTGAACCCACTGTTGCCTCCTGCTAACTATGGACAGTGTCTCTTTCATTCATGTTGCAGTTGTCATTGTGATACTTAGGGCTGTAATTTCCAAGTACTGAGTGACAGGACAAGGGGGCAAGAGCTTTAAACTGAAGGAGGGAAGATTTAAGTTGGACATAAGGAAGAAATTCTTTACAGTGAAGGTGGTGATATGTAAGAACAGGCTGCTCAGAGGAGCTGTGGTTACCCCATCATTGAAAATTGGATGGGCTTTGAGCAACTTGATATAGGGAAAGATGTTCCTGCCCATGGCAAAGGAATTGGATTAGATTATTTTTAAATAATCTCACAACCCAAACCATTCGATGATTCTATCTTATACTAATTTTGACAGACTTTTGTTTGCCACAGTGCAGTGTCACCAACGAATAACACTTGATCCCGTGTAAAGGTCCAGATCAAGGTCCAAGATCTTGTTTTCTTCCTCCCCCTCACTTGGATGAAAAAAAAATTACCTCTAAGGGGTTGTATTTCATGAACAACAGAATGTATTTCATGGACAGACTGTTACTCCTTAGGTGACTGTATCTTCCTCATCTGTTTGGATTTATTTAGACTCTGGGATCAGTGAACTGTGTCTGTAGGAAAGTCAGTAATAAGATCTAACTCACCTTTCTGCTCTCTTGTTGTGTCCCTTGGTTGTGGCTCACATCACTGAGCATACAGAAGGCTCAGTCAGTGCCACTCGTGCAGGAATGTCCAGACTCAGCCTGACCTTGTGGAAATAAGACATTTTCCTCAGT
Source organism: Sakesphorus luctuosus (assembly GCA_013396695.1). Classification (NCBI taxonomy): domain Eukaryota; kingdom Metazoa; phylum Chordata; class Aves; order Passeriformes; family Thamnophilidae; genus Sakesphorus; species Sakesphorus luctuosus. The sequence continues at coordinate 84,248 of VWZD01006495.1, forward strand.
GCTTCCGTGTGCCAACACAAGCCCCAGAGACAGCCATCTATCTGGCTACTGGATAGATCATTGCTAACATTAAAAAAAAAGTATTAGAAAAATACATGTTAATAGTAGTATAGCAAAAAGGCTCTTCTGATTTTGGTAAGAACATTAACATCTGTTGGCTACTTAACATGGCCTGTTTGCCTTTGGCATGTTGGGATTTATCTTAGCCTAGTGTAATAAATGGAAATGTCACCATTTAATTAAATGGCTCCGGGTCAAATCCATCCAGTGATTACTCTGTTGAAGTTCACAGCAATAGCATTCTTTACATATTGGTACAAATTTTCTGTCAGCATTGCTAAGTTTCTGGTAATTGTTTGTATTATGTACCTTTGTGTAAATTTTTTGTGAACTAATGAGTCATGTCAGTGATTTATATTTAATAAAATGAATATCCTGTTAATCAGTAAGTACAAAAGCAGTTTGCATGAAAAAAAATGCTTTAGGTTATTTATAAAACCCTTCAAAATGCATTATAGAATGGTTTTAGTGAATTAATGTTTTCTGTCTCTTTCTCCCCAAGGAGGTTTCATGATTATAGATAACAAAAGTTAACTTCAGGATGCTAAAAAGGAAACAAAGTTCAAGGGTGGAAGCCCAGCCAGTTACAGATTTTGGTCCGGATGAATCTTTGTCAGACAACGCAGATATTCTATGGATTAACAAACCAGTGGGTATCTCTCTGTGATTACTAATTTTAAGTTAAATGTAACTTGTATTGTTGAAATATGACTTCTGCAAAAGATTCTGAAATAGATATTTGTCAGAAACAAGTATGGAGCTATAGTTGCTAATCTACCAGTTGTTTTTTGAAAAAAGTCCAAAATTAAATAAAAACATTTATTTTGGCTGTTGCAAAATGATAGGATAATCAGGCAGTATTTTCCAATCAGGTCATCTACTGGTTGCTTCTTTTAAAACAGCCATCCTTTCAATGTCTCTGGTCCCTAACATGGTTGTTGGAATTAGAAGTTCATGAAATCGGCTTCTGAAAAGGATGTTAAAAGGAGCATTTCATTGCTCAAGTGGTAGCCAGCAGTCAGCAGTTTTGACTTTAAAATCTCTCCTTTTACATCATATATGAATATAGAAGTATATTCTGGCTGTTTAATTTGAAGTACAGTTCTCATTTCCCTGGTATCATTTAACCTGCCCTAAGAAATATATAGGTGGAAAATTGTCTGGCACCTTGCAACTGGAGCAAGTTTTATTAGTTGAGTTAATAATAGAATGTACAGTATTAAGAAAATGCCTTTACTGTGTAAATATGGTTATGATTATATTATTTATTCAACAGTCATCAGGATTCCTATATTGTGAATTATTTACATTTTTGTAGAGAAGAATTTTCATATTTTTCTTAAAGTGTATAAATTTCTATTTTTTAAAGCAGAAAATAAAATATTCTGAAATAATACTCATAGTTGGCATTGCATTGATTGTATGGAACTATCATTTCATTTGCAGTATGGATGCCAGATCCTCTCAGGTTGAGTGCTGAGTTTTAACACCTAAATCATATACAAAACAACACCCATATATTTATTCATGCTTAATAGTTTTAAGTAGAATGTTTGTATAGACTGCTGTAATAAGCTCAAAATGTCATTGCAGAAATATATGCTGGGTTATTTGTTTACCTATGTTTCTCATCACACAATGCATGATGTTTTTATAGAATAATTGTTTTCTCGTCATGCTGATGGACTAGTTGTATGTTATTGCTTAGTGCTTGTAATACTGACATTTTACTGTGGCAGAGAATGGGTTGTATATCAGCCACACTTTAATATTAATGTTAATTCTTTCATTTGATAAAAGGTTCAAAACAAAGTAGATGTTAAAAGGACATTAGAGATGATTCATCAGGTGCCTTCCACTTCCAAATTATTAATCTAGGCTCAGAGTATGCAAATGGTAGAACTATTCAGTTCAGGTCAAATATCATTACACTTAGGTGAGCAAACAGTGAGTATTAAATTAGGTGGCTATTCTTAAGTCTTCTGGATGTCAAAAGGTGTGAAGTACTGTAAATGAGTGTTGAATTCTTTCCCACGTGAAATATTTTTATAAATACACTTTTTTCTTCCTGAATACATTTTTTTCTTCCTGAAATGTCCTTTCTTTTCGTTCTTGTTTTGATAGGTATGACCTTACCA
>VWZD01006495.1:86467-139939 GCA_013396695.1 Sakesphorus luctuosus
CAACTCTGATTCATTACACTTGTCTGGCTTCAAGTTGTTTCAATCATGTTTCGATTTAAAGGAAAAAAATCCTACCTTAAACCTTTGTATTAATACGTTCTACTTCTCTTTGTTACACCTTCCTCTGTGACTAGCACTGAATGTGAGCCTTATTAATTAGAAGTAGGTCTGAGACCACTGTTGCCTTATAGCAATAAAACTTCATTGGAACAAAAGTGAGTCTTCATCTTAAGAAGTAGCTTTCTGTGACATAGACCCTTTTATATTTGTTCATTTCATAAATGGAAGGATGCTTTTAACCTTGTGCCTCTCAGTTTTTGGATTTGTAAACTGATTTAAAAACAATTTCTTCTAAACGTTGAACTAAAATTTTCCATAGATAATTTCATTTAATGTATTCACCCAAGTTATAACTTCAACTAATTCTACTTATTGTCTGCCCATAACTGTGGCAATTTGTCATTTGAGAAGAAATTGAATTACAAATGCCACAAAGCAGAAATTACGGAATCCTAATTCCTAGTTTCCTGGTTCTTAATTCTTAGTTTCTGAATTATACAGCATCACAAATTAACTAATAACATTATATAGATGTAAATATATGTGTAAATAATTTAGGAGTGCTTATTTTTGCTTGAAGACCTTTACTATATGGTTCCTGATGTACAAGAACACAGATGTGCATTGACAAAAAGTGCCAATATGAGTTATGGAGGCAAAATATTTGATCTTTTTTGAACATCAAAGCAATCTCACAATATCTTGAGTTTGGATTTGTTTTGTTTGTTGTTTTGTTGTTTTTTTCCCAGTGGGTGCACTCTTTACTACGAATCTGTGCCATCATCAGTGTTATTTCTGTTTGTATGAACACTCCAAAGACCTTCGAGCATTACCCACCTCTCCAGTATGTGACATTTGCTCTTGATACTCTGTTGATGTTTCTTTACACTGCAGAAATGATAGCAAAAATGCATATCCGTGGGATAGTTAAGGTAAGCATTTAAACAGTATTCTATGTGTGCTTCAAGTGATCTGAATGTATGCTACTGACATTTGGTGTTTGTTTTTTAACTTACCAACTCTGCTTGCTATGGGTTTTTTTTAACTGCAGGCAACATTCTGGTCTATAAACTGAAAAGACAGATTGACAAAGCTGCAGCTTTACTGCATATTTAATCACTCCAAAATATAATGCCAGCATTCCTAATAAAGGTTTACTAGTAGGAAATAGATTCATTGCATTAGTATAAAGACTGAAAGGAATAAAAAGTTACATATACATTAACAAGAATATTTTGTAAATGTCTATTAGTTCATATATGGACTTAGAATTTTAATTTTTTTTTTCAGAGGGCTGAATGTGTTGTTGTGTGGTTACTTAAATAAGAACATATGTCTTACTGTGAGCTAAATGAGAAAGTTATTTTGCTTTGATTTTTTTTCCTTAATATAATCCATGTTGTTAAACAAATGCTTCTTTTATATCTCTGCTGTTCTTGCTGGGCTAATTTGTGTAAGTAGATACAATATTGTAGGCTACAAAACTGCAGAATTTTTCAATAATCCTTATTTTGTACCATAATTTTACTAATTGTTTCCAGTCTTCTACAAAATGATACAAATTCAGCTTTCATATAGAAAATCCATCTGCGGACTTTATTGACAATGCAATTATGTCACTATTGCACAGAATAAATAATCAGTGTGTTATCCTTGCTTTTCACTCCTGAAAGGTCTGGTGACTCCAGAGACATCTGATGTTGTACTTAAGCTCTTGAATTTTTACCGAGTTTGCAGATAGCATTTTTTGTTCACTTCCAAACTAAACTATGATATCATCACTCTAATGATAAAAGTTAAATTTTCATTAATATTTAGAAAATTTCTGAAATAAGATGATCCTGAGAAAATCTTCTTGAGTTGTATAAAGCCAGAGGAGTCCTTACTGAAGTGCTAATTCTGGCTGCTACCTGTGCTTTCTTTTGCAGAGATGTCTGTTAAGTAGATGAAGATAAGGACACAGGATTATGAATGGAGAATTAGTGACTGTCATGCAAATTTGAACAGTATGGGAATAACAAGTTACTATTACAACCAGTGCAGCCTTTGCAGAGAAAAGGGCAAGAACATGTAGATATTATTGCAGAGAGAGAGATGGGTAGCCAACAGTGACTTTTGTACAAAGCTTGATTTCTGAGCTTGTGTGTATGCAATGCCAGGTTCACTCACAGTCAACACCCAGGGGCTACGAACGATACGCTGCTGCTGCATAGTCTAATGTCTTTCACTGGGTTGTTTAAATTTGTGGGTTTGTGGGGGTGGAGCGGTGAGGCAGGGCAAGGCAAGGTGAGGAGGGTTGGAAGGGACCGTAGGAAAGCACTTGTAACCATAATCTAGTCCACCTTCCTGACCGGTTCAGGGCTGACCAAATCTTGAAATGCATTGTTCAAATGCCTCTTAAACACAGGCTTGGGACATTGACTTCCTCTCTAGGATGCCTGTTCCAGTATTTAACCACCCTTTTACAAAATGTCCCCTAGTCTGAACCTTCCCTGACACAGGGTACTAGGGAGATCAGCACCTCACTCTCTACTTCTCCCCTCCTCAGGAAGCTGTGGAGAGCAACAAGGTTACCTCTCAGCCTCCTTGTCTCTGAACTAGACAAAACAAGAGTCCTTTGCTGTTCCACATAGGATGAACTTATTTTTAACTGCCATATAATGAACCTTTCTTTGAAGTGTGTCTGATGAATCTAGGCACACACAATGAATAGCTGACTGGAGTTGGTTCCATGGCCTGAATTTATGTTATACATGTATAGGTAACAACACAGATTATTTCCTTCGCACTGACATTTTGCTCTTCATTTATTAGTTAAAAATACACTAAAATAGATTAGACATAACCAATCTTATGCAAAGACAGTTTGATAGAAAATGGCTGCATTTATTGTTCAAGCTGGATGTCTTGTAGCATTCATCAGTGAATATAGTTACACTGAAATGGAGTGCCTTCTTTGGTGCTATTCATGGAGTCATATAATAACTTAGGTGGTAAGGGATCTCTAGAGGTCATCTGATCTGACCTGCTGCCCAGAGCAGGACAAGTTAGATGAAGTTGCCCATGGCTTGGGTTATCCAGGTTATCCAGGTGAATCTCAGACTCCTCCAAGGATGAAGATTCCATAAACTTTCTAGACAGCCTATTCCAGTGCTTGACCAAACTTATGCAAAAAATATTTTTCCTAGTATTTAATCAAAAATTTCCATGTTTCTTTGAATGCTAATCAATGAGTTAACAGAGCGGTCTCACGGTGTAAAGAAGAGCGCTCTGGACTCCGAATCCCAAGGTCGTGAGTTCACGTCTCAGTGGGGACCATCCCCTGGCAGTTAAATGTCTCCCTGCCATCCCATCCCGTCAGACCTCGGATGCTCAGCAGGGTCAGCCCCGGTTAGTACCAGGTGCTGTGACAGTCCCGAGGACTTCACTGTCGCTGTCCAAGCTTGCTCGGCCATGGCAAATGGACCTTGGGACTTAAACGGTGGGGCCAGTTCTGCACACGCTGTGCCTCACCTAAAACATCCACTGCGCAGGCTGGAAGGGCACACCCACGTGGGGAGAGCCCTGCCCAAATCTTCGTTCGCAAAGTCTGGCCATACAATCAATGAGTTATCCTGTTTAGTGAACTATTTGACTTATTCTTTGAATTATTGATTTTAGGGAAAATACTGGTTAAATGTTATAATTTTGGCAAGAACATATTGATCCATGGACTTCTAAAGATAGTTGCAATTGAAGTAAATAAGGAACTCTTTAGAAATCTGTTAGCATTTATTAAAGATGTATTTATATTTGAAAAATCTTTACATAAGGAAATTTTTTATGAAACATTGCCCTAATTTAAGTGCATTCAAGATTTTTCGAGAGTGTAGGATCAATGAATTCATTGCCATATGGTTCTGCTGAACTTTACCATAAATCAGTATGTCTGTACATGTTTTAGGAACTGCAGTTCTAATAAACATTTGAACCATGATTAATGAAAAATTATAGTCCAGTGAGAAACATAATTTAGGAATAAGGTAGGCACCATCCACTTAAGTCCCAATTAATAACAATGTAAGTATAGCTGAGCTAAGAGGATTTTGAAAATGTTAAGTCATGTCTAATTAACACCTTCTGTGGATGAGTGAGAAATATACTTCCTTTGGTTCCCAGGGGTTTTTAGGGGGAAAAAAAAGAAAAGTAGTTTCTTTGTAAAAACTTTCCCTTTTCCCTGTGTAAATTAAGTGACAAAATAAAATGATGCCTTCATCCAAGAGTTTTGTTACCGTAGAAGGAAAGTTAAATTGAAATGTTGTTGTGATATTGTGCCTTTCATTGCTCATGTTTCCTTCCGAGTTATTGTTGCCATGATAGTAGAATCTATTAAAATTTGGGCTGCCCATGCCTTGTGAATGTTGGTTGGTTCTCATTCCATTTTCAAAGGCAATCGATACAGTGGACTCCTGGAATTGCACAGATAGATATCCACCTTCTACAAAATAAATAGATGTTGACATGTTTAGAAAAGGAGCACAAAATACTGATATTAAAGAAACCAGAAGATGACCCTATAGGATATGTCTACTACAAAGTCAGAGCTCCTTTTGTGTTCAAAACTATATAATAATATTTCTTATTCTTGCTGTCATACACTGTTTGCTTATAATAGGTTTCATGATAGGTTGACTCCTCTGGAAGAAGTGAAATGGGTATAAGCGTGCAGTGTACCAGATTACATTGAGTGTATAGGCACTACCTGGGAGGAGAGTATTGTTACTGTTCAGTATCTTTGTTGGCGACATGAACAGTGGGATTGAGTGCACCCTCAGCAAGTTTTCTGACAACGCCGAGCACTGTGGTGTGGTGGACACACTGGAGGGAAGGGGTGCCATCCAAGGGGACCTTGACAGACTTAAGAGCTGGGCTGATGCAAACCTCAAGAAGTTCAACAAAGAGAAATGCAAGGTCCTACACGTGAGTCATGGCAGTCTCAGACACACCTACAGGTTAGGGGGAAAACTGATTGAGAGCAGCCCTGCAGAGAAAGATTTGGGGCTGATGGTTGATGAAAAGCTCAAAATGAGTTGGCAAAGCCAACCACATCCTGGGCTGCATCAAAAGGAGCATGGCCAGCAGGTCAAAAGAGGTGACTCTCCTCCTCTACTCTGCTCTTGTGAGACCCTACCTGGAGTGCTGCATACAGTTCTGGTGTTCCCAAGATAAGAATGACATAGACCTGTTGGAGCAAGTCCAGAGGGCCACTAAGTTCGTAAGAGGACTGCAGCACCTCCCCAACGAAGACAGGCTGTTCAGCCTGGAGAGGGTTGTGTAGAGACCTCATGGCAACCTTCAAGTATCTGAAGGGAGCCTACAAGGAAGCCAGAGAGGAATTCTTCATCAGGAACTGTAGTGACAGAACAAAGAGTAATGGGTACCAATTGAAAGAGGGGAAATTTAGGTTAGATGTTAGGAAGAATTATTTACTGGGAGGGTGGTGAGACACTGTAACAGGTTGCCCTGAAAGGCTGTAGATGTCGCAACCCTGTCAGTGTTCAAGTCCAAGCCGGATAAGGCCTTGAGCAACCTGGTCTAGTTAGAGGTCTCCCTGCCTATGGCAGAAGGATTTGGGGCTAGATGATCTTTAAGGTCCATTCCAACCCCTTAGAATTCTATGATTCTTTGAGGCTTGTGATATGATAATCATACTATAGTTTTTGGTATTGCAGGGTATTGTCCCTTGTCATGAACAACTAAACTAATGCTAGTAATACATCTGTCTTTACTATGAAACCTATATCTGAAAAATGAAATTCAGGCTGTTTTCTTACTGATTGAGATCTTTTAAAAAAAGAATATTCTAGGACAGTCTGTCTCATGTTGTGCGGCTGCACTGTATAAATAATATGTACAAGCCGTAGAAGAACTTGTAAGATTTGAGTTTCTCTTTTACCCAATATCTTGGAATTTTAAGAAGAAAATTACTTGTCCTTGTGACAAATTATTTAACATACATATACTAGAAAATGAATTTTTTTACTAGGTATACTGGAGTTGGAAACCTAGATGTGTAGCTCAGGTTACATGCTATTCTGTGTTGGCAAAGAGTGTGTTATTTCAAATTGTTCTAAAGTGTAACTTGAAAAAAATACTGGAATATTTTCATGTTGGCAGCTGTGATTCTTAGTTTTAAATATTGTTTCATAGAAAACAGTATTTATATCCATCATTTGAGTAAGACAGTCTACAAAATTTGATTCTTCTGCCTCATCTTTTCCCAGTGCTTGTTGTTTTGCTAAGCATATATGTCCATCGTAGGGACATCTGTTCCCAGCCTACCGGGGCTGTGTTGCTAGTGAAATGTTCCAGTGCTGTTTCCAGTCACAGGAAATTAAAAAAAAATTAAAACTGATTATCATGAGGGAAACAAATACAAAGTTGCCTGCAGCATCCTGATAGTTGCCTGTTACTGCCTGTGGGCCAGGGAAGGTTAGAGACCGTGGCACTGGAATATACGCACCTGTTTCTATGGTTACTTGTGTCTGGTTTTATTGGAGTGTTTATTACAGGAAAGTAATAACTCATATTACACAGTGGGGCTTTGAACACCATTTTTACATTCAAGCATTAGAAAATTTAATTTGGTAAATGTACATAAGCAGTATTTCCAAATTAAAAACAGTATTTTTTCTAAGTGGTCAATGGGTCACAGAAGTTTTTAGTGAGAAATTATTTTGGGGCATGGATTGAATTATGTGTCCATATAATGCTTAATGACTTATCATAATGATGAAAATTTAACCTAAAAGTTGCTAAGAAAAAATATACTGCATACTTTCATAACATAGTTAGAAACTGCTCTTTCAATATACACCCAATTAGTTGAACAAAACTTTATTTTTTGGTAATGTTATTTTTTCCTCTTCAAGGATTCCTTCCTTGTTGTTCTTCATTACAGCAGCTATTACTGAGGGATATTTTTCATGTATCACTTCATGTCAGGGTAAAATGACACACTGGGAATGCAGTGAAACCAACATATTGGATAGAATGTTATGTATTCAGGTGGCAAGAGAGAGAGAGCTTCATCCCTAATGTAGCTTTCTGTGTTGAAACTTGCATTTTCAAGGAAGTCTTATTTTATACCTGTGTTATCTTCTCTCTTAGTTTGAGAGAATGAAACAAGACATGAGGATGAAAAAATGACATCCAAATCCTTGTTGAAAGGAATAAGAACATTTCTATGCAGCTGTATTTTCATAAAAATGATGAAATATGTGTGAGATTTTTAAGGGAGTAAGCAGAATATAAAATTTTATTTCAGAGTATTGTGTTCTCCACCACTGATATAAATATGGCTTTCTTACAGCTATACTAGGACTTTTGTTTCAATAAGCTTTTCCTGGTCTCTATGGTATGAAATGTATTCTTCAGCTTTGAATTAATACTAATTACCAAATAATACAATCTTCTTTCTGGAAAGTGCTTCTTTCTTATGCATTCCAACTCTCATTGTTGTGGCTTTTTTCTGTTGAATTAGAGCTTTGAATGTCAATCATAAATCTGAGTTTTGTCATATTGAATGAGACCATTTGCCTATCAAACCAGCCTGTTCAGGCTCCAGGCAATATTTGATGCTTCAAAGTGAAAGCTTTCACCTTGGAACATTTGGATCTCAATCCACCCATTGCATCTACCATAAACACTGGAGCTGGGGGAGGGCAGAACAGTGCTGGATGAAGCACAGCAGGGATGAACACACATCACCTCTACAAGACTGCAGAGTACTTGCAAGCATGAGCAGATGTCCATGCATGTGGAGCTAAATGTGGAGCTGGAGTCAGCTCCAAGGAACTGGCATTTTGAGGAGATTGGCTTAGATGCCCAGAACCAGAGAACAGTCTGGGTTGGAAGAGACCTGAGGAGATGGACTGAACCAAGCTCTTACTCAAAGCAGGGCTTTAAGCTGGTTAGTCAGAGAGCCATGAAGCTGAGTCTTAACTATTTCTGTCAAGGGAGATGCTAGCATTTCTATGGGAAATGTGTTTATTTGTTCTCACAGTGGAGATTTTTTCCTGTGCACTTCCTGGAAACAGTGACTGCTGTTCCAGGTAGGGGAATCCTGTTAATCCTCCTCCTAATCAGCCATTTTTAGATTTGCTGAACCCTTAAGAAAGCTGAGTCAGCTAGTAAGGCAATACTTGGGGCACTGATACAGATGGCTGATGAGCAGATGGAGAGGGAAGTGAAATCCATACTTTCAGTGTAGTAACCCATAAAATCTCTCTGCAGAGCATGTTGGCACTCAAATGCAATGGTAAGGCAGTGTATCAAGAAAGCAGCAATGCAATACACCAGCAAGGTTGCCTTTCCCCCGTGCTCAGTAGCCATATCACATGTTGGATGTCAGCCTCTGTCCCCTACTGACTATATATGATGTGCCTGGAGTCTCTGAATAGTGGGCAATTATTTGTCACTCTGCTGAACTGAGATGCTCTACAATGTTTTGAGTGACACAGGTGGTGTGCTATGACATTCTTTTTCATTGTTTTGTGGAAATGGTCATTCCTATTAATATTTTTGTAGTTGATAAAGGGAGTTGTGTAACATTTTCATGTTTACTGCTGATTTTTTTTGTGTGTGAGTGGGTTTTTTTGTTTCGTGTTTGTTTGGTTTTTTTAATTTAACAATTTTGGTTTAAGTCACTGGTTTTTAACTCCTACCAATTCCCTATCCCCCTTATTTTACAGGAAACATTGTTGTAGGATTTTTAAAAAATAAAATAATCCTTGTTTTTCTGTCTGAAAGTCTTAATGCTTATTTTATGGCCAGAATAATTTCTTCCCTTACAGTATTTTTAATGGTGTGGTTTTGGTTTGTTTTTTTTATTTCTGTTAGAAACAGCATATGAAATAGTGAATGCTATAGCTTAATATCCTCCCATTATAGTGTGAGACATCAAATACTAAGTTGGGCAAAATTAATTATATAAGTTAACAAAAATCCAGTGTGCTTTAAAATAGGTTTGAAACTGTTCTTTAATGAATGAAATAACCTTATATTTTCATTGGCTGTTTTTAAAATATTCTGAAAATGTCAGCAGATTCAGTTAAAAACCTGTTTGGTTTTTTTTGTTATTAAAAAGGATGAAGCAGTGGTTTGTGGTGGTTATATTGATTATAGCTTTTTATTTTGTGATGATAAATTGAAACTGTGTGTGTTGTATGTCTGTAACAGGCATGGCACCACCTTCTAACCCAGAGGTCCAGGAGGAGCCGTGTTTCATTTCATTAATTACAAATGGCGTAGTTCTGTTTTGTGTGCTGTAACATCAAATCATTTTTTCAATGTTTTTCTAACATAGAATACAAAATTACTCTCAATATTACATTGTACGTGATATTGGAATGAAGATAAATTATGCAGTGTGTGATGTGTTACTTGGAAGCATCTGACAGTGGAGCACTTCAGTACAATGCATGAGTAGTTACAAATTGAACTTGTTTAATTCAGTGATGATAATGTGATATTACAGCCACTGTAGCCACTCAGAGCTAAGTGTTGCACAACAATTCTAACTCCATTGGCTGTTTCAATTAAATTGCTGTTATGTGAATATGTTTTAAACCAGTTACTTCATTATGAATGAAGAACCTTTATGATAAAGAAGACACACAGAAAATGAGAAGCTGTTTCTTTTTTCCTCTAATACGGACTTTTTAAGAAAATATATATTGGTTTATTTTAAAGTGATACCATCACTGTTGTAGAGGGAGGGCTAACTTGGAGGTGACCACCCATTTTAAAATATGCCAGTTTTTCTTTGGTTTTTATCACAGTCTTAGCTAAGCAATCCACAGTTTCCTTTGTTTCCTGCTAAGGTTTGAATCAGGAACATTTGTGAAATAGTTTTATTTTGGGGGATTGGGCTGTATGTCTTCGTTCTCTTTTCTGTGTGAGGAAAATGTTGAAAGTGTTTGTCAGGCTGGGGTCTGGACTGGCTTGTCCTCAACATTGTGTGACTTAACATACCTGTAAACTACAGATTTTTCAGGAAATAGGGAAAGTTTGATCTTGAGCCAGAAACATAAGGGATGTCTGACTGAGATGTGACCATGTAGAAGATACGTAACTTCTGTGTGTGTATGTGTGTCTTTATCTGCATGTGCAAGGAGAGGGGTTAGGCAGGGTGCTCCCTTGAGCTCTGATTTAAATTTGTGTCTCACTCACACCTCTGTGTCCAGCGGTATTTGTGTGGAGTAAGGGAGTGGGAAAGGGATGGTGAATCTTGTTTCCCTATTTCCACTGTGCTTTCTCTTCCAGCTTGCTCTTTTTGTGTTATAATCAAGCACCGCAACTGGAGGAAAAAAATATACTCCTCAAATTCTGATTCCCTCTATTTTTTCCATTTCCTCCTTTATATATTTGCTGCTCCTAAAATGTCCATAAATGTCGACCTCTACCCCTTAATGCTTATTTGTAGTGTTACACAAAGTAGCCCACAGGTGATCTGAAGGATTTTCTGGAGTTGTTAATGTGCTTCATTTACCACCACCATCACCACTTGAAGAATCCAGTGGCCATGAAAGAACAGCAGAGTAGCTCATTATTACTGACCTTGCTGGTCTCTTCACATTTGTACCATCTTTCAGCTATCCTGTTTGTCAGAAACTGTGAGGGAAAATGTGAGACTAAGGTTTTAACAGCAGACCAGGACTACAAGACTCCATTCCAGAGCAGATGGTGGTAAATCTGATTGTTCAGAGGAAATATCATATTACTTCTTTTATTTAGCTTTCAGACAGAGTCAGCTGGAGAGTGTCAGGAGGGAAGAATTCAGAGAACAGGTTGTAGTCAGGGATGAAAGAGGAACAGAAATTTCTGAAGGGAAGCAGGGGAGGCTGTTCACTTGCAGGGATTTGCTGTTCATCCCATGGTGTTCCTGAGATGTTAAGAGATAAGCAGGGCAGAAATGATCTAGGAGATGACAATGCTATCCTCCAGCTAAGCTGTCCAATTTACCACTGAGATACTGAAATTACTTGAGAAAATTTGCAGCTTGCTTTATGCACTTCAGATGTTGATTTCATGGAGTATTTTGTTTTCAGCAAGGTTGATAATCTAGTCTTCCCTTCTGGTATAAACTAGACTGTAAGGACTCTCATGAAGTGATTGCCTCAAATGTTATTAGTTCTGTCTGTGATTCTCTCTCTATTTTGTACTGGCTCAGATTTCCAATGAATTAGGTCTTGGGGTTTTTTGCTTGTCTGAACTTGTATAATGATTGTTTAGCATACCTACTACTGGAAATAGTTGTCATATCTGTAATGTGCTTGCTAAAATTGAGAAAATGTGTCTTCTGGCATCTTGGTGCTGTTATTGGAGTATTAGTAGTGCATGTAATGGTGCTAAAATTGGGCAAAAAAGTGGTATGAGATAAAGAGAATGTAGGGAGAAGAAGAAGAGAGGAGATTTAACTGTTGGTCCTATTTTCGATTAGGTAAATACTAAGATCTTATTCTGAGCTTGTGTTATTCTGCCATAGTTATGGCAACATTGCCATAGAATAGTATGTTCTTAGAGAGCATAGAATATTTTAATTACAGCTCATTATGTCAAGGTTATCTGGGGTTTTTGGGATATCAAATTTCAGATTAATTCAGATTTGTATCTCTAAGGTAAAGGCAGAATTTTAATCCAGTCTACGTACTTTTTACCAAGAGAGCCATTTACATGGTTGTGTACAAGCCAAACAGTGATGCTGACCTGTTCTAAATAAATACTGAGGAAAAAGATGGGATGATTAGAAGAAACTGTTTGAGGATATAGGAAGGGTGTTACAAAATAGTGAATAGGCCTTTAACAAAAAAAGATTGATTCATATAACAGCTGAGGACTATTGCTGGTTTGGATTTCAGGGGGTTTTAGGTCTCTTAAAATGCTTTGGTTTTAACAACTGCCGTTCAGTTAGCTCCACTGAGTTTGAGCAGTGCCCTTTAGTTTGTCTGGGAGAGGCATTAAGAAAGGGCATGGTTTACTGTACGAAAGCCTTCCAAAAGCTGTCCCACTGTCTAAGTGGATTGACATCCAGTGCTCTGTCAGAAGCAAATGATTTTGTTGTCTGGATAGACTGTAAGTTATGTTGCTGGAGAAGGTTTCAGGACTTGCTGTGCACATTAATAATCCACTGTCCACTGCAGGAAGTAGAAAGTCAGCAACTTTAATGACTTTACAAGGTTTTGATTAGTCACTGCGTGAGGCCTCTATTCTACAGTACTAATCCTTCATATTCTGGAATAGTGCATTCCCAAAAAATGCTACATGAAAGTTCATCAATACTTCTCAGATTTCAGCAGGCATGATGAAACATTGCAATATGTAAGCTATTTAGGTAAGATGTCACCAGAGGTATTTAAATGTCATTTGTCTGTATTCCTTTCCAAGTCTAAGAACAAGCTGCCATTGACCATGTCTATGGTATTTCAGCCCAAGTTTTTTTTTCAAATGTGAATGAAGCTCACTGTTCATTGCTATTAATATATAGCCTGTATTTAAACAGAATTAGATTTTTCATGAAAGTAGCACATATATTCTGATTTTTGCATTAAGCAGAATGTGCTCCTTCTTTAAAAATGCTTCCAACAGCAACTAACATCTAATAAGCCAAAACACAGTAAAATACATTACGGATTCCCCACTACATCCACTGCCAGACAAATGACAAACATTAAAAGTATTTGGCCAAAGCCTTCTTACATTCAAAGTAGAAAGGGCCAGATCCTCCTGCAAAATGCATAGTTTCTACAGATGTAATTCAAGTGCCCTAAGTTTCTGTGGGCAATCCACTGAAATCCTCCCTTATGGGAGGATGTAGCGGTGGAAGCTGGCCTCGTGTGACATTGAGAGAAGTGAGGTGGTGCAGCCGCTTAACAGGTGAGAAGACTAGAAAGGGCCATGACATCTTCCTTTCTAAGGAGAAAACAGCAAAGCTGTTTCAATCATACCACACTTATTGTGGAGAGAAAAAGAAATTTCTAAAAAAAGGTTTGGCTTTCAGTGGGAACCTGGTGGGTTATTCAGAAGAGGTTGAATACAAGAACTCCTGCACAAGTTCATGTGCAGACCTGTATGTCACAATTCATGGAAGACTTTTTGCTTTAGACAAAGAGTGCTTAAGAGAAGAAAAGTAAGTTTCAAATAGTTCTTCAGCAAGAGAAAGCCCAATCAGCATTTTTATTCAGAGTCACAATTGGAGGACTCAAGTTGCATGTTGATACAAATGCCACTGGAGATTTGTTCACTCAGAGAGAATAGGAGGGAATAGAGAAGTAAGAGGTGTGGGGTGTGGCCAGCTGATTCTGCAGAGAAATAACATGAATCTGCTTCACAGTTACTGAACATAACAACTAAACATCAGCCCTGAGTGAACAGTTACCGATTAGCTCAGAGTTTAGTTGGGGAACTGTCTACTTTCTTTCGGAAGGACAGGTTAAAATTATGATGCAAAAGTTCCTCTTCTCTTGCTTCCCTGATTTGCATGCAGTCTTCCTCCTCTGAATTCTTGAACTGAGAACTTTAACCTCCTTATGTTTTAGAAAATTCCTCTTTGAAAGTAGTATTGAAGTCTCTGTCCTTATTTCTGATTCAAAAATCACTTACTGTATTTTCCTGATATAACTGTGTTCACTTCTGCCCCGAAGAATTCTTCCAACTGAAATAAATTTTTAAAAAAGCCCCAAACATAGTTTGTCTCTATTTACGCAATGTATCATGTTGTCACCTACTGCAAGGAATGATAAATCATTTTTAGGATGGTGTATGTCATTGAAAATACTAGATTAAAACAAAACATCTTGTCTGTGCTTATAGAATCAATAAAAATGCTGAGATATTTAAAAACAAATGCAGAAATAGCTATCACTGTGTCTTGGGTTGATAAGGAAAATGTGCATAAAGTCAGGAATCACATGAAACACCAGAGTCCAATAATGTCTTTAAAATTCTTGAGACATGACAATGTTTTTTTTTCGCCAGTTATACCTGTGAAAAGTGGATGTCAAACATTGTACTTGTACCTGTAAGGCCACTAAACAGAAAAGGAACCAGAAAGTGTATGAGGCAGGGAAGGCTACATTAAATCTGTTATGAGAAACCTCATTTAGAAGGGGTGATTTTGTGCCCTGAGATGCACTGTCATTGTCTCTGCATATGTTTTTGCAAGAAACAGGGATATCCACTTTCCTTGGATCTCCTTTTGTCTAGTCCTCCTTTTTTTAACAAGCTGCATCTCTCTGTATGCATTTGGATCTCAACTTCCCCTACACTCCACGTGGTACACAAAACTAGTATTCAGCTGTAGTCTACCCAATAAGTATAGGTGTTTTTCAATTCAGTGTTGGAAACATTGGGCATTAGCAGCCCAGCAAAGAAGTGTTTTTATAACTTGCAATGGAGGGCCTGTATTGCATGTGGGGAATGGTGTGAAACATGAGGATATTGAAGCATGCAAACTGGAACAGAGATTGAGAATAGTGTAGTATCGAGGAAACTGAGCTTGGGTGCAGAATTCTTCATTGTGCCTTTCAGGAGTGATCTCTGGGTTGGACTGTCACCAAAACTGTGCTCAGGTATTGTTTCAGTGGTTCCTCTTAAGCGCTTTCAAAATAGCAAGACTTTTCTAGAGCATGGAAAATGATTGAAAACTTATGAAAAAAATGAATGTAAAATGATACTGATTTGATTGAAATTGTTGAACAGTTTTGAAGTTGAAAGGCACAATACTAGATTGCTACCATTTTACAATTATGTTCCCATGCAAACACTTTAGAATAGGCAATACAATGGAAAAGTAAGTCCTGTGTTCATTTTCTGTGTCTTTTAGATTTACATCCAACTATAAATAGTAGGTATCTTTGTACGTTCTTTTTGGCAGAAACTAAGGAGAAGTACCACACAAGAATTAAACTGGCATTTATTCACCCAGATTTATATATATGTTTTGAGCATATTCTGATCCAGAGACTAGACTTTTGCTTATTTTCAAAAGCAGCATTTTAAAAATTCACAAGGAAGACTTCTTCTTCCAAAAATTCCTGTTTATGATATTTGTAAATCCTGACAATAAAACAACAATTAACCTTTTAGCTTTTCTTTCATGTAGGGTGATAGCTCCTATGTAAAGGATCGTTGGTGCGTGTTTGATGGATTCATGGTCTTTTGTCTTTGGGTATCACTGGTTTTACAGGTAATCATTTCACTTCTTTTCTTCAGTGAATAGTTCCTTAATTGTGAAAAATATATGGCACAACCAAATAATTGAGAGTTGTGGAAGCAGAGTGGTACTTGGGTCAAACTGTTTTAAAAATGTGTGCTGAATTCAATAGCTCCATAATTGCATATTGCAGCATATCTATATTAGTAGCAGAATTTATCTTGATTAATTTTTCTTATTTAATCTGAAGCTTGTTACTATAAACCCTCTGCATAGTCTAAAGGAGGAGGAAGAATCTTCAGAAAGCCATTTTTCTGTTACCTAATTTGACAGTTGCACTCATTTCCTTTCACTGAGTGTAGTAGGATGCCATGGTGAAAACTTGGGTACATAAGAGAGAATGATTCCAGTGGTAAATATTTGCCTTGCTGTAGGTTTATTGATGTGGTGAGTGGAGTGGTTTCATGTAATATATCTCACACCTACCAAAACATTTTCCAAAATTCAAGTTAGAGCACAATGGAAAAAAAAGTACAATTGGAAACAGTTTGATAAATTTTTATAGAGAAGGGAACTTGGACATGTTGCAANAGTATAGGTCCAGTTGTGACCTGCAAATCAATCCGTCTTTAACCATAGCCATTTTTTTGCGTAAGAACAGGCTGAAGACTGACATTGGGCCTGCAATAGGATATCGACTGTAAAAGTTCTATAGTGGTTGCTGTTAGGCACCTATAAGTTTCTGACAGATTTAAGACACGTTATTTTCTGCTTTTTACGTAGCGGAGACTTTGGTACATCTTGTACACATGTAGAATAAAGGTTGATCATTGCAGATAAGCACTGTAGATTACCCAGTTTATGCATTGCCATGTTCCTCCTCCATTTTCATAATCCTTTGAATAAGTATTAAATCAAGCAGTTACTCTTAGAGAGTGTTGACAAGGATTGAAACAAGACATTTTCACCCAGTCATTCAGCTAAATACTTTTCATGGAGTGCATAACCTGTCAGTGTATTGAGGAAATGGTTCCCTCAATAAACCAAGAGAAGACTGAAAATGAAAATAAGAAACATGGGTAGTATTCATGCTTTATAGAGTTCTGTAAATAAAGACAGGTATAGGACATAGGCATCAAGACAAAGTACTGATTCTTTTCTTTACAGGTGTTTGAAATTGCTGAAATAGTTGACCAAATGTCACCTTGGGGCATGTTACGGATTCCACGACCACTCATTATGATTCGAGCATTCCGGATATATTTTCGTTTTGAGCTGCCAAGAACTAGGATAACAAATATCTTGAAGTAAGTAAGGCTGTTATCTGAAGAGTAACAGAGCATATTTCAGTTTTGACTTACAAGACTGACTATGCAGTAAATCATTGGCTGTTCATGTTTAATGGGCATTTTCCTCCAGAGTTCTGGCCAAAAAGATCTTGCTGTTTTCCATATTTAAAGAATCATCAAGTCTTATGGAAAATGATCAAAACTTTCAAATATTTAAATGAATTTTGAAGCGCTTTGCTACTAACTGTAGCCAGCAATTTTCAACCAGTTGAAGTAAATTCTGTTCCATTAATATGGCCATTTAATAATTAAGGTGAATACCCTTAGTAGGGTAATATTTGTAAATAAAAGGACAAGAGCATGTGCCCTACCCATTACAGTTACAAGTATACATGTATTTGTGTGTATACAGAGATGCCTGTTTGCAAGCAAACACACATAATTATGCTTCATACAGCATGTAATGGCAAAAACATGTAATGGTAACATGTAACGGGCTTTATTCGGTATCAACTTTAATTCATGACCATTCTTGTCTGTATACGTCATTACATACTATTGGGGCAGTTTTGTTCCACCCTTTACAGCTGGTTTAATTACCCTAAGTTAGGGGTTTAGAAAAAAATCATGGTTCTCTTCTCTATTTGTGCACAGAGTGAAAGGACAGTTTTAAGGGCAATTTTTCTGCAGGATGAAATACTGTTTTCTTTGTATGAGCATGATTTCTGTTCTAGAGATTTTCAGAGGAAGCTTCACATTGCCTGGGCATTCAGAGTCCTGTTTATCTTTCTGCCAGGCGTTCTGGAGAGCAAATCTGGAGCGTTTCAATTTTCCTTCTGTTCTTTCTTCTCCTGTATGGGATTCTGGGAGTGCAGATGTTTGGAACCTTTACATACCATTGTGTGACTGACGACACACAGCCAGGGTGAGTTAGCCTGTGCAGGTATGATGTGGGTCTGTTCTTTCATTGCATGTGTATAACTATAGTAAGCAACATTGGGTGTAAAATGGACTTAATGGATTAATAACAGTCCACCAAAGTACTCAAAGGTAGATTGGGGAAACAAAAATATTAGTAATTATGAAAAATACAAATTTTAACTGCAACAGAGAGGTTACAAATTTTGTCATTTGGCTGCAGTCTGAATTAGGGAGTAACTGTATCTATGGGGTGGGGTGGGGAGATGAGAACAGGAGAGCAGGGGAGACTGTAAGAGGAGTATTGCCACTAGTGGCCGATTTGGGTCACTGATGATTCATCAGCTTTTGCACTCTTTTGTCTTTTCCTGGAATGTGTTGGTATGAGGCCTGACCTAAAGTATGGGCAGAACCACCCCTGGAATCATAGAATCACAGAATAGTTTGGGGTGGAAGGGCCTTTTATGGGTTATCTAGTCTAGACCTTATTCAATGAGCAGGGACATCTTCAACAACATCAGGTTGCTCAGAGCCCTGTCCAACCTGACCTTGAATGTTTCCGGGGATGGGGCATCTATCACCCCTCTGGGCAGGCAACCTGTTCCAGTATCTCAGGCCCTTCTGGATTAAGAGTTTTCTGGGGTCTGATGCTTAGATTTAAAGACCCTTTTTGCCCAGCCTCTGATGATGAATGTTTTACACTGGCAATTGAGTATACATCACATTTCAATTCAACATATACTTAACCGCAAGTTAAGTACCTTGAAGTACAATATAGGCTCTTGTCACTGGGATGGCTCATAAAATCACAGATAATATGCTTACATGTCCTGTTGAATTGAGAACTTGACTGTGTCCTTGAGCATCATTACATTGTGAGAGTCTATTACAGCTATTTCTTTGTTTTGTCCTTGTTTCTTTGGATAGCAAAATGTTAGCTCGGAGTTCTGGTCTTTGTTTTATTCAATTTTGGATCCTTTAATTCCTGTATTGAATTTGTCAGAACATAAACTAAATAGAGTAAGCATTGTAAGTAATCAAAACACCACTTAATCTGCTACTGAGCTGAATAAAAAGTCTGATGATTCCAAAATTCTGTGTTAAATATTTTTTTTAAACTAGGGCCTAAAAACTATGAAATATAAAATGAAGGCATTAAAAGAAACAGATACAGAAAAGGTTGCAAAATTGCTTGAGAATATGCTAGACTGTATATGATATTTTGTTAAATGAAAAAAATTGGGATATTTTCTTACTTGTTTAATCAATAATACAGTAAAATGTGGAGCTGATCTTCACCTAAGACTGCACATGAGTTCTTTCATTCTTACTTTTCCTCTTTTTTTAAGGGAAAATCTTTATAGGACAGATTTCTTACAGTTTCCTATGGAAACAGGGAAAAAATCTTTGTGGAGAATTTGTTTGTGGTTGTAAGAAGATCTGTAATTCTACAATTTCAGAATGTTTTTTGGAAAAAGAAGAAGTGATTTAGGCAACACAGGAAAGGTTGGGCATCATGTAATTGCTTGTGTCACTGAATACAGCTTTTCTTGAAATCAGGAGAAAAATTTGACATGGGACATAATAATGTTTGCAATATGGAAATTTAAGTTTATATCTTTAAGGTTGCCCATACAATTTTGCCTATTTTTTTCTGCATGTGTTGACTTGCTCCCTGAACAGGCATTATTAAAAAAAAACAAAAAAAAGAAAAGAGTATACAGAACCCCCTAAATTTTAGGTTGTTGAAAGGATGAATTACAGGCCAAAGTTAAAAGCGATAAATATCTAGTGTATTAAATACAATTTAAAACCTGCCTAAATACTGTTAAATTTGGAAAATTCAAGTGTGCAGAACTAAGGGAATTTTAGACTTGAGTTTGAACATCTAGCCTTACCTCATTTTCCTTTCAATATCATCAAGTTTATATCATTTTAGCTGTTTAAAAATTGGAAATCTAATCAAAGTTACTTTTTAGGTACTTGGGATAGGCACCTTCAGCAAGTAGTTAATGAGTTTTGACATCTCCAAAACAGATTTGTGACTTGAAATGGCTCCTATGATTGTGTATGAGGTCTACGGTTACATCAGACACTACATTTTTCCTTGGAAGTGCTCCCCCATTAATTCTGATGAATGGTGCTCACACTAAGAACAACAGACTTTTACTTCGTTGTTTGATATGTGGATTTATACCTTAGTTTTGGCATACTGCTCATTCCTACTCTGAAAACAGTACCTCTTCTTGTCTGTAATATTCATCATTATACCTTGTGAACACTTATACCTATCTGTTCCATGTTTAATGGTTGAGGAATGTGATGCAGAAGTTCTATGTGGTAGTTAGGTGTTGTTACAGTAAAATCATAAGTGAGCAATTCAGATCTATAGAAAGCCCTGTGAGACTCAGCTATCAGCCAGAAGCAGCAAGGAGCTCAGCCGCTGCTGGCTGATAGGGAAGAGGTTACTCCCCAAGAATTCACATAGTAGGAATTCACAGTTCTCTGCAGGTGCACGAAAATAGCCAGGATGAAATAATATAAACATAGAACTTGTGAGAGATAGGTTCTAACCAACTGAAGTATCTAGCGTGGTGGTGTGGTAACTCTTTTAGCCAATAAGCTGTAGTCCTAACCCTATATAAACTGTGTGCTATGTCTAATAAAATGGCTTCACTTTAAATCTCATAGATTTGTGTGTGGAGTCCTTTCTCCGCCGTGAACTTTGTTTACTTTAGTTAGGGTGTGTCTTCTACATGTAGGTCAGAGCTGACCTTCCGGAGCTAGCTGCAGAATTCCCACCATGGCTAGGAAAATTAATATAGAGAAAGAAATAATGGATGTGGTGCAAAAAGAGGACAATATGAGGCAGATATTGGTCCCAAATATAGTTAGAAAGAAAGGGATATGTCATTTCTGAATCCAGAAGAGTTTATTAGCTGGGATGTAATAGAGCACAAAAGCATGTAAATTGCCTAGCCAGATTTTACTTTTGTCTTTGAGGATTTTTCTCAACTTTATAATGAGGATTAAACATTCCTCTCAGAGGTTGAGTGAGTCGATCAGTTGGTCAGTCAGTCGGTCAGTCTGTCTGTCTGTCTGTCTCAGGTGGCTCTGTTCCAGGCAATGGAGAGTGGCCAAAGTTGGCTGTACTTGTCCTTAAATAACTTCAGAGTCTTTAATGAGCCATAGCTGCAAATCTTCAGCAAACCAGATCCCAGGTTCCCAAGTCAAGATTAGAAAATGAAAAGCATCCAATTAGTGGCCACCTGTGAGAACTTTAATTTTAGGTGGTTTGCTTCGTATTATGCAGAATTCTATGCCAAGCAGCAAGGGTAAAATCTTATTTTTCTTGTGAAGTCTTTGTCTATTTCTGACATTTTAGAAATTACTCCTTTTAAATCTACTGCCTTATGAATTATTGTTATGAGGGAGACAAGTGCCTTTTGGAAACAGCATCTTAAAATCTTGCTATTCTTTTTTAGTTGAAAGGACATGGCATCCTCATCAGACATACATTCCCTCTTTGAGTCCTGCAAGTTCTTTTATCTTTCCATCCCTCTCAATGCCCACACTGCCTGACCTTCTGTCTCTCCACCTCCTCAGTCATTTTCTGATGTTAACTCTCACAAACAGAAATACTGAAGTGAGCTAACTGCAAGTCTGAGTTTTCATTCTGTGTGAGAAACCAGCAGAATCTGACTTCTTTCCAAAGGCTGAAAAGTTTATTGTTGTTGTTTGATGATAAGTCCTTTTTCCCTTCATTCTTAACAATTGTCTTCCCTATAGGGAACATTATCTTCTTCCTAGACAGTTTTATCACTCATTATTCCCTCATGATTATGACTTATGTTTTTTCAACTATGCAGTAACAGCTTTTCCCTGATTATTTCTCTAACCAATATATCTTTTTCTGTTAATAAATGGTGTATTGCATGAATTTCCTTAGAATGGATCTTCTTTAGTCGCTTGAAAGACAGGCAATATGGTTGGAATATAATCTATATATAATCCAATTATCCTGATAAATCCATATATTATAAGATGTTTGACAGGTTTTTTTGTTATATCTAAGATTAATTTCAAAATATTAGTTGAAAAAAATAAAGTGCAAATAGTTGAGTTCCCAAATGTACTGTAATTTACTCTTGGTTACCTCCAGTATATAAAAGGTACTTCCACAAGGACAGGAGAGAGAAAATCTTTCCAAACCATTGCTGTGGCTCTTAGAATATTTTATATATCTTCACACTCTACTGAGTGTTTTCTTTATTTTTTTATTCCCAAGACATTTTGAATACACAAGAATGTTTCCAAACCACATGATTAGTTCATATTTTTCCCACGACAATTGAGTGTAAATGCCATAAGTTGTAGTACTTAGCTATTTCTTTTCCCAAAGTAATAAGTAATTCTTTAGATTCTTTTTTTTTTTTAACTTTTCAGTAGGGTATGGGCAGAATATTTCTGTAGACCTGTTTGCCTTGTCACTACGGCCGTCAATTTATAATCCTTCTTTGCAAGGTTTTCTTTTTTTAAGTAGGAGATGCCTAGTAGGAAAAAGATAAGAAAAATAATTCCTGTGTAATAGAAAGATCTAAGAGGTTCTTGGTCATCTTTCCATCTGTCTATGGAAAGGCCTTAAAAATGTCAGAAAACAGCTTCAAAGACTGGAGCTGAAAGCTAACCACAATATCTAATAGAGGAAATAAATACTGTTAAAAAGAAGAAAAGGAATTTGACATACTGTCTTACACCAGACATGGGAAAGTAAGAATGAGTAATCAGGTTTCTGACAAAGGGAGAAAATCAAAGATCATGCTTGAAAAATCAGTGTAACAGGACTTCTTTAACAAAGCACACTAATTTATTGATTTTAGTTCAACAGCCGGCACCACTTTAATATTGTCTTTGGGATTTGTTCACAATATCTGTTACTGGTAATATGTCTCTAGTATAAACTCCTTGGAGAGAAGAGAAATTGAAAAAATCCTACTTTTCTGGGCCTGATGTTGTTTAAACCGCCCAAAAAAACCAATTAAAATACAGCATCAGTCAAAAAAAAAAGTAATTTGTAGGGGGACTGTGTGTATGTGTATCTCCTAAGGTCTGAGGGAATTCATGAATGCGCCCTTAAGGACCAGAGAGCCACCTGGAGAATGTGTGATACCTTGTAACCAGTAGGGTGTTTCCAAGTAGGTTAGGTGAACTACTAACCAATAATGTGCTAGCATGTTATATACAAGAGTAGATAAAAGTAAAGCTTGATAGGCTTCCTTCAGTAACGAGCTTGTTGCAAGAGACGTAGGACTGTTACTCTGACATGTTTTTAACTGCCCAAGAAACATTCTCACTACATACATACTTACGTACACTACAAGAAGAACCTGAATTAATGTGTCTTGGCAGTGAAGTAGCTGTCTTCTGCAACATCTGTTGCAAAACTGGTATTTCAACCACAATGTGCTCATGTGAGCACGATCTCTGTTTTAGTACCTTCTCCTTACTAGGGCAGTTCATTAAAGAGAGGTTTTGAAAACTTGAGAGACAAATTACCCAATGTAGCTTCTCGCTTCCTCTTTTCTCTTATCCTGATTTCTCTGCTGAAAACAAAAATGGAGAAAAAAAATGGGATTTTTTTATTCTCGTGTTTTATTAATTTTCTAAGGTATCACCAGAAAGCCATTAAAAATTACCAAGCTACTCATGTAGTTTCCAGAAAATGAAAGAAAAAAATAAGAAAGATATTTATTGGTAAGGTAATAAAAATCATTCCAAATGATCGATTAGGTAAAGAAGTCAACAAATGAAGATTACTTAGCTGGAGCTGAAGGATTTTCTGTATTAGTTGAAAGGAATCCTGTGTCTGTCTCTTCACCAAAACCAGGCATTGCATAGCTGCTGACTGAAGAGCTACTCCATTGGTAAAAGTACTATAGTAGACATAAAAAGTAGCTGGTAGGTCATGAGGCATGTAAGTAGCAACTGTACAGTTTTGAAACAGGGAATAATACATTAACTGTGATCTCAGAGGAATTGGCACTGTATTCTGTGCTATCCATTTTCATTAGTGACTTGGGGCACCTTGTGAACCCTGCTTCATCAAAATCACACCACATACGATGAAGGATAACAAAAACCTTTGAGAAAACAGAAAGATTATGCAGTTCTGAAGACTTCATAGGTTACTCTAAATAACTGTGATTTTAATGTCAAGTAAAGAATTCAGAAAGGGATTGAACCTAAACACAAAATGGACACTGCTGTATAGAAAGTACTAATACAGAAATAAGTTTGGATCAGATGATAGATAAGAGATAGATTTCTCTTGAAAATACCCAGAATTAATAGTTTCCTATTCTGCTAGACATCTAACTTTGAGTATGCAATTTTTGATAAAAATTTCCACTCCTATACATATTTCAAAAAGATGTTTTTGCTTTGCCATATTGCCAGAACACAAGGGAAAAGCACCAAGCTAGTGAGAATCTAGCCTTAAACTTAAAATAAACCAAGAGAAATCCACAGGGCAGAGAAGTTGTTCTTGAAGCTCGAATGGATTCTGGGCTAGGATCTCTCAATAAATTTTTTCTGATGAAGTAATACTCTGATTCTACATTGCCTTTAGAGAAGCTATCTCATGAGTATTAATATGCTCTTACATATATAGGTGAATGATATCTAATTAATTTATCTTTATTCTGAAAATCAGGGTGATTACTACTGTGAAACAACTTCGCTATTCTAGAAAATTACTACATCTCATTCTTTTTTTTTTAAGCTTTAAAATCCATATTGTATCAGTACTTTATGAAGTGAGATGTAATTTACAAGCTGAATTCATAGTAGGAACGTAAGGTCAGATGTGCCATGAGCATCCTGATTTTAACAGTGTTTTGGAGAATTATTTGAAGCAACAAAATCTAAATGTAGGATATGTATAGACTGACAGATTAATGGTAGTGGAACCTCCCAGGTCACAGACCTGATATAGGAAATGCTAACTGCTTGGGTAGCAAATGCTAACTTCTTTTCTGCAAATTACTTACTAATACATTTAATCATACAAAATAACAGATTTTCTCACCAAATGTAGAATAAGCTGTTTAGTCATCAACACTTTGCTTTCTAGATTTAAAGCTCTCTCCCATAATTGAGTCCGTACCATACCCAAGACTTGTAACTCAATTTTATTTGCCTCACACAGATTGGAAGTGCCTTTGGGATGCCTCATGGTATCCCTCTTAACACTGACGTGCTCATCTAGGAGGTCGCAGGTCTGTGAGAGCCCTGTGCCCTACTTGAGTGTCTTGAGTACATCAGTGACACCAAATGCCAACACATGGGTAGCTGCATCAGGCCCTTCAAGTTAAAAAAAAAAATTGCACTTCCTATGGCCATTTAAGTCACCAGCCTTAGTTTGCTTTCTCCCTGTACCACTAGCGCAGAACCTGGTTTTCAAATCAAAAGACTTTCCTTAAAGATAATTTACAGAATTAAAAGGAAAAAAAATAGTCATGGTATAATCATAATTAATGGCTGTAATGTTACACTAATAAAAATTCAGAAAATTTGAGATTAAGGTTCTTGTTATATCAGTAACATTGTGCATAAGGGAAGTTTTAAATAACCTTTCTATTTAGAATATATGCTCTTAAAAGCACGATAGCTCATGACAACTACTATACAGCTGCTGATATCATTAGGCAGTCAAAAATATTAAAATATTTCTTTTGTGTTCCAAGTTACACTTGTTTTCAGAGATTCTGGGAACTTAGGAAGCCTAGATGGAAAAGTGCTTGCTTTTTGTCTGAGGTTTATTTGTTACTTAGTGATCATGAAACCATTCTAAGCACCTAGACAAATACTTTTTGATTTGTCCTTTTAAATGTGTCTCTTAGTCCCAAAGCCATATCTTAATTCTTGCTGTGCTCATCCAGTCAAGTTCATTTTCTCCAGTGGGAAACTGAACGTACAACTGCTGTTAGCGTATGGTTCCTAGACTAATTCCTTACACTAGTGCTCTTTTTAGAGACCTAACAATGGCAATAGCTGCTCCTGCACAGTTGTTAGAATAACAATATTGTGCTATAATAATGGCAACATCTTTGTTTCTGTCATGAAGTTTTTTATTTACCATTTTCATAATTATGACCACGTTATGACCTCAGCTTAACAAGGACAATATTAACGTATAAATCAGTGATACTGATATTTCTAGAATTTGCAGTAGTAGTTTATCATTATTACTGGGCATAATTTTTTCAAAGTGTACTCAGTGTCATCAAACTCTCCTGTCACTGAAGTCAGACACATATATAATCATTAACTTCAGTGAAAGGGACTTATACTGCAATTGAGTCCTACTGATAAATCTTCTAGTTTGTGCAGAAAGAAACTGCAGTTTAGGACAGTGCTGCTGTGCGAGAGCCATTACAGGTTCTAGACACTCCAGTAACAGTGTCATCCAAATCACTGGTGACAGTTAAAGAAATTTCTGATTTAAGGATTACAGATTTGTTTAGGCACAATTCTTCCTCTGGTATTTTATAATCTTAGCATTCCAAGGGTCATTTTTAAAGGTTATGTTTTACTTTTATTCAAATTTAAGTCTACAGTCATCATATACTGTACTTACAGAACCAGTTTCCTGTTTTTAATCCAACAACAAAATCTGTTTTATCTTTTAAACTGTAAGTGTGAAAACTTCATCCATATTTAATGTTCTCGTAATTATATCTGTAATTATAACTACAAAGCCTTCACCCCTTTCTGGAAACAGATTGTCTCTGATATCTATTAAATAATAAGATAGGGCATGCTTAAAGGACTCATGGCTTTACAAACAATATAAACATAAACCTTAAGCTTTGGCAACGTTCCATATTTTACATTTTAGCTTGGCAAACACAGATTTCACTAATCAAGAATTAGTAACTGAGGAGAATATCAGACAGCATCTGCTAGGGATAATTATATTCAAATCAACAGGCCCAAATAACTGAGGGCATCTCTGCCATTAATTTTTAATAAATCTTGAAATAGCAGGGAAATCCCGGAAGAATGCTAATGTGCCATTAATTTTTAAAGAACAAGCAGCACAACTGGTTAGCCTGACATCAACCAAAACAAAAGAAAGAGTGAGCTGATAAAAAGTCTTAACTGATAAAGAGTAATGAACATTAATGTAATAAATGGAAGGAAGAAGTGTTTTAGAGAAAATAATTCTCATGATAATAACATGATTTTTATAAGATTACAGCCTTGTCTAATAAAGTTGCCTAGATTAGAATTTTTTAAAGCAATTCATTCAATAACATAACTGATTAAAAAGTTTGCACTGTATAACATCCATAAAACACAAGCTAAATGGGCTAAAAAGTGATTAACTGACATGTCAAAAAAGTATTTGCCAGTGTAATGATCATCATCATCTACCAATATCTACCAAATGAGGAAGAAATGTATAAAATCAAGAATAAGGTTAGAAACATAAATAACAATATGGAGAAGGCATTCTGACAAGTTATCAGAATCACTTGTTTACCTTGATCCAAAAAACCAAAATGTGCTTTAATACAGCCGAATGCAGGGTTATAGCAGTAGGATCACTGAAAGCAAATCTTACAGCCTGTGGCCTCTGGAATAAAAGGAGTAAAGAGCATGGAAGTATTATATTATAGAACATAGATGCTACATGAGAGTTTGAGATGAGGGGATATAACAAGATATCCTGTCATATTTATCCTAGTAACATCATGGCAAGAAAAAGACAGTCCTACACTGTACACAGAAAGAAATAATGAATTACTGTTCCTCTCTGTATGGCACTCATACAAATTATGATTAATATTACATACATGTTTTTGATAATTTTTTAATATTTGAAAAATTGAGGGAATAATAGAACAACATGAAAATGAGAACACTGGCGAACATGCTTTGCAATAAAAGACCTAAAGAGTTAAATAATGTTAGTTAATTAAAAAGCGTATTGAAAGGTGCTTCATTTGTTGTAAGTGGATTCACACAGAATAAATACCAGGAATTAAGGTTCTGTGTCAGCTGGCATAAAAGAATATAACAAGAATAGGAAGCTACCTGTTGAAGCCAGACAAATTAAGATGAGGAATTAGGAACACGTTTTAACAGTGAAACAGGTTTTTTTGTAAACAAAAATTTCATTGCTTATTATTGTTCTGCAAACTAGTCAAGAATAGATACACATCTAGGAGACACTGGAGTCAGACACAAGCTATAAGGTTTCACAGAAGGGAAACAAAATGAAGTCTGACTAGAGGATGCAATAGTTTCTTTTAACTCTAAATTCAATCTGTAGATACTGCAATATTTTACTACTGCTAATATATTGTCCTTCATTATATTTGCCCCAAGGTACATAATTTCCCACTTACGCACTGTGTTGCTTTGCAGACAGTAACAGAGTTCTGCTCAGGATGGAGGAGGGCAGTTTGCTAAGGTTACCTCTTAACTAAGCTACTACTTAGGAAATAGGGCAACCAATGTTTGATTTTGGCAAAGTACTATGTATTGTGATTATTAACGGGGCGCTGTATTAGTGGGAATCAACTGCCTGAGCTTCTCCTTCCCAAATTGTGGGAGTACTTAGGTAAGCCATATTTATGTGTACATGCCACAGGCACATGTGCGACAGAACAGGGAGCAACAAATTTGTCCTCCGTCTCCTTGTAGTTTCTGTGTCGCTTAGTGTCAGACCTCTCTGGTTCCCATTATGGCCCAGCATGACAGAGCTTCCAGCAGCTCAACCACAGATGCCAAAGGAGCTGGGAAGACAAGTGATGCTCAGCCTCTGACAACAGTAAAAAATGATCAACACACTGTGTTGGGGCGCTGGCCCTTGTCTCATGGTCTTTCTGGTTTTCAGTGCTACAGTCGCCAACATAAATCAATTGTGAACCAATTCAAAACAGTAAAACTTTTTTACCTCTTCTACCAAATCTTTACTGGACTGATCTAAAAGTGAATCAGATCTGTTTCAGTCACAGCAATGCCTAGATACTAATTGTACTGCATATGTAATGGTTTGACTTCTTTCCTGTGACCCTTCATCCATCGTGGAATCGTGGCCTGACCAAATTACAGACTCAATACATACTCAGGTTGTGGACAAGTTGTCCACAATGGTCCTTTTAAGGAGTGTCAAAAACAGCACTTCGGAAGTCAAAGTCATAGTTTTGACTGCAGTTGAGCACACTCTCAGGATCTGCAAAGGAGCCTGAGACATAAGTGTCCTGATTTCATTAAAGAGCACTTGAAGCAGCTGAATGTCAACTCCTCCATTTCTTGGAGAGTCTCCATTTTTATGGGGTCCCTAGACATTAGTACGAAATTTCTGCTCTTAGTATTTGTACTATCATTACATAAGTCTGAAGTTTTAGGAGAGTGTTAGCTCGCCCTTTTCAATAACTGCTTAATGAAAACAGCGTATAGCAGAGAACATCAGATAGTAAAAATAACAGCTGATGTACTTTTCACTGTAGTCCTCTTGCTTTCAAATATATAATTTTGCTATGGACTGAGTTAATGTAACACCTTAATTTTGTATTTTTCACAGAAATGTAACCTGGAATAATTTAGCCATTCCAGACACCCACTGTTCCAGAGAGCTAGAAGAAGGTTACCAATGCCCACCAGGATTTAAATGCATGGACCTTGAAGATCTGGGACTAAGCAGGCAAGAGCTGGGCTACAGTGGCTTTAATGAGATAGGTCTGTCCTACTGGTAAAATCCATTTCAGTATCCATTTTAAAATGTTTTTAAAATGAATAGAACAGACAGTTCATGCCTGTGCTGAAAAGACATCAAGTGCAATCAGTATTCTGCTCAAGTAGAGCACATGCCAGAAAGAGAAGCTTGCTATATGCTTTGCAGTTATGGTATATTTTAACATTGCCTGGGATCCCAGGATTTAAATAACTTTAAAACAATGCCTTCATAAAGAGTCAACTGTTGATTATCACCAATATGCAAATGTGATGACTAAATGCTGTGTTTTATTTATGATTAATTTTAGACTATATAATTCATCCTGTTTGTCTAATTTTAGAAGTAATTCCCATAAAAAACGACACACCAGCCAGAATTACTTTGAAAATCATCTTGTTCCTAAGAAGAGGAGAGAGAAAGTGATATCGTGTATCTGTAGCAATTTTGATCCAAACTGAGTTAGTCGGATCATTACCCAGAAAAATGATTGAGAGTCAAGCAGATTTTGCAATACAGGTGCAATTTGTGTTCTGTGAAAAACACTGTGGAGTCACTAAGGGAGTATGATCTTTGATAGCTGCAATGTGTCAAGATACCCCCATGGGGAAACAATTGTAGAACAAAAAATCAGGAAAGGTGGCAAGAGCATGGGCAGCTGTAGCAATATTCACATCCAAATGGAAAATGTGCAGTTACTCTGTCAGAACATTTATATCTCACATTTATTTAACAGACAAAGGTCCAACAGGAGCCTGCAGCTGTAAATTTTCATTTCAGGAGAGGTAGGGAAGTCCCTTCAAATGACAGAGCATACCTGCAGGCTGAATTCTTTCTGATGCATCTCTTTGATAAGCTTTTTTTTTTCATTTTTCCTGATTTGAGCTCCAGACTGTTACCCTTGCCCCAGCTAAATTTGAAGGTAATCAAAAGGTTTAATGGCTGAATGACCGCAATCCAAAACCGTTTTTTGAGCATTGAAAGCTATTGAAAGCTTTACAGCTGAAATTACTTCAGTTCCTTGCCAGCTTGCTGAATATACACAATGAGCCAGAGAGTTGCAAGAAGTATTCTCAGAATTCTGCTGCAACAAGTACTCTGTGAAACCAAATGATTTCTGAACAGAAACTGCCATTTGCATCTTTTCTTTTTTCATGTAAGAAACAGAGAAAAACCTGATTTCAACCAAGTACTGTTCTGTTTCCCCTGGGAGTCAGAAGCATACCATTTGTATCAGTACTGCTAGCTGAATAGCACTAGTGATGGTACCAAATTTTACATAAATCTTTCCTTCGGTAGATACCAAAGAATAATCCTATCTCAATCAACCTCCACATTTATTGCCATGCCTGGATGAACATGGGCTGAGTTCACACTAGAACCTAAAATTCTAAAGTTCTGTATTGGCAGAGGAGCATGAGATAGATGCATTCCCAAAAGAATTAGGCCTCAGATTGAAATTACCCTTCTTATCTTTACATGTGAAATTATTTGTGGCATTGCAGGGTGTTATTCTAGCTGCCTACCTGGTCACTCGCAAAAAGCAGTTGCAATGCCTTAGACAAGCTGAAATGGGTAGATGATTTGAATGAGGCCCCAAAGTGCTTAATAAAGGAGGCCGGTGTGTTTCTCGTGATGCAGACAGGTTGGCAAAGACAGGTGAAATAGTTTGTCCATGCCTGCAAAGCTGCTTAAAAAAAACAGGACTGAAACTCTGATCTCCTGAGCCACAGTCCTATACCTTATCAGTATGTCTTTCTGAGTATTGAATTTTAAAGGTCAGAGATTGCTAACAGACTTAGGAAACTTGTCATTGATAAATTGTTTTTGTCTAGAAATAGGTAATCAGGATATAACACTTCTCAGTACGGTAGCCAGAAGTTAAATTGAATATCAATTGAAAGCTGATTACTAAACCTTAAAATACTGGGTAAGACACAGAAGCTTTACTACAAAATGTTAAATAAGCTTCCTCAGATTAGGAATGTTATAAATAGGATTATAGCCAGCAAGTTTATTAATATTTTATAAATGTCCACTTTGTGATGCACCTTTGTATATAGTTAACAGGTAAGTAATGAAGTAAATATTTTCTATGCATTTATACTATTTAATTGTATACATTCATTGATATTTAACTTGCAGATATTATGATGCAGCCTGTCCTCTTGGATCCAGAAATCTATCATTACAAAAACCACAAGAGCATAGGAGTTTAGCTGCTACTGTATAATTACTAATACTTAGTTTGCAGCATATAAGTACAAACTATGAATATTTGAATTTGATAATTTCTGGTCTTTTTCTCCTCTTTAATGAAAAAAGGAGGGATTTTTTTACAATTTTATTACTGGGTGAACACCAGGGTGTCCTAATCAGATAAAAGATAATAGAGTTTGTGATACTGTGAGAGCTATGCCAATTAGGTAGTTTCACATTTGGAAAATACCTTGATTTTGGTCATATCCTGCTCCCACTTTAATAAAGGGCTTTAGCTTTAAAGGAATGAAAATTGGAAAAATGATAGTGCAAGTTTTGGTGCTTATTTAAAAAAATGAAATTTATTTCTTTTCTATTTTTAGTTTTGAAGTGTTCTGTTTATCTGTTTAAGGTATGCTTCCTTGCAAGTATACATTTTTATATAAGGAAAAACACAGTTAGAGACTACTGATAAATGGGGCTTGAAGTCATCCTGACAAGATAATCAGGCCATCCCCTTCTGATAAGAAGCAGAGTTCATAATCTTTCCAGGCAAGCAACCTATTGTGCTGATTCATTGTCTGCACTCTTATGAAGGTTTTACCTAAAATATAACCTGAATCTTTCTTCTTTATGAAATTTAAGGTCCTAGTTTCTCACCTTACTCAATATTGACATAGACAAAACCTTAAGAAAAAGCTTTTCTGCCCCTTTCCTTATGCCTCCATATAGCTCCAAATTCTTCACTCTTTTGCTATAGGACTTATATTTTATACCTTAAATTGTTCTTACTGTCCTTCTCTAGACCTTCTCTGGCTGATTCACCACTTTGTTGAAATGCAGTACTGTCAGAATACCCCAGTAGAGCCATTACTTTATATGTTTTTAACCTATGTTACAGTTTCTACATCCCAGTGAGATGTTTTCCATTTTCAGAACAGCATGCTGTGGGTGATTCATGTTTTTCTGATTTATTACAGCCCTTATGTCCTATTGAAAGAGCTGCCGTCACTGTTTCTCATCCTTTATTTGTTTACTTACTTTTAGATGTAAACCCTTATATTTGTCTCTGTTGAATAGTGTATTTTCTTTGGTTTTTCCAGACTGTTTCTTCAATTTACAAGATCTTCTGGAATTTTAATTCTTTCCTCTTGAATACTTTCAGTGCCTTTTCTCTTACTTTTCTGTCAACCTGTTCAAGAGTGAAAAAATAAATAGAACCAGACCAAGATCAGACTCTGGAAGCTTGTTTGATAAGTCTTCCTGTCTCACAAAGTTTTATTAATAGCTGTTCATAAGTACACCTAGCAAATGGTTTTGCACCCATCACAGAGCAGCATCACCTAGCCATATTCTTGTATATTGCCATGGTGAAACAATGTTAAAAGCCTTTTAAAATCAAGACGTAGACCATCAAGTGTTTCCTCTCTCTTTACAAAACCTGCCTCTGTTTTGCATTTGCACAGCAATGATACAATAAGGTTTGTTCTCCATATTTTCTCCAGTGCCTTTGCTCTTTAATATGTATTAATAATGAGACTTACACCTCATGTTTGTGAAGATAATTTTTCAAACATGGGCCACATCAGCACATATGTAGCTAATGCCTCTGTTCTTCAATGTAAATATCTCTAGATTACATGTAGGATCAAATAAACACTGATTAGTATTGCCAACTTTATCAGTATAATCTCTAAAACGAGTGAAGTTACTAAAAGCAGGGACAGTTCTGTCTGGCAGTACCTCTGCAAAAGTTATAAGCAAAAGCCACAAAGGTCTATTTCATAACTGTTTGTGAAACTGAAGAATTAATGAAACAGGAAACAATTAATTAAGGTCCCAGTACCTCAAATCCCTTTCTCTGTGAAGTTCTGAAATGGGAGGAAGGAATAGTAAGGTAAGATTAAGAAGCCCCTGTAGATGAGCTGACCAGCTGTTACAGGTTCCCAGCTGATGGAAGGCTGCAGGAAGTTACTGCTTTTTCCTAGGAAGTTGCTCATGAACTCGGTAGAAACCCAAGTACTCTTTCCAACAGTTTGACACAGAATTTGACTTCCTGAGTAGGTGTGGTTCTTACACAGTGTGAGCCTTAATAATAAATTAGTTCTTTTATCCATCAGGATGCCTGAAAGATTTTTCAAACACTACCTGTGAGGTTGAGTGGGAGTAAGAGAAAGCATACGAATGAAAGGCTTGGCTTGCCATGTGGATGTGGGTGGCAAAGCTCCTTACTATTGACTGTACCTGTACGGTACTGTCAAGCTCTTCTCTTTCTCAAGCTTCTTTGCTGGTCTCAATTCAGGCTTCTCTTAAAAAGATTTTCTTTTTATTAGAACAGCCTTCAGCCTTGTCTCCCACTGAGAACATCAGGTACATTCACAGCTGGCCAGTTTCTTCCTTCTGATTTTATTTTCTCCTCTTATTTTTCCTAGCTGTGTTGAATTGAGTGGGGTCTGATAGTATGGCTGTATTATGAAGTGTGTAAAAAAAGTTGAGCTAAATATTGAGAAAAATGACCTTTGTTTTGTGAGCAGACACCAATAATTGTACAAATTATTAGTCATGTGATTGTATTTGTTTACGTATTTGAATCTGATATGCCTAAAAACATAAATATAATTGTTGAATTAAATAAAAGCATGCAAGTCTTGGCAATTGAAGAGCTATGACAAGTACTTCTGCATTACATCTCACTGTTTATCTGCAAGTGCATCTACCTTTAGTCACTATTTAACATGGCAGTAATTGGTATCAGGGGCACACTAAGGGGGTTGGCAGACCTGTCTGTGTGGGTGCTCTTGGAAGGGGTGCCTCACAGACACTCATGTGCCAGAATCCCCAACTGTCATTGGATTCTGTACAGTTTTCATCCTTACCTGTACTTCCCACACTGTACAGATCCTTGCTCATTCAGGTTTTTGTAACATCAGCTAGTAATCATTCCACATACCTCATGGGTGCAATCATCTGTAATCATCTACAGATGTTCACTTACAGCTGCATTACTGATTTTACTCATCACATATTACTAGAGAAGGTTTTTTCATCATTTACAGTGCCACATATTGCTTCAAATATTCTTGAAAAGGGAGTCCTGAATAAAGCAACCTAAAAGTTAAAAATTATTCTACAAAGTTAGGAGGAGAGTTTTAGGCCATCTGTCAATTGCTAGGGCCAGTACCCTATTAAATGATACAAATTATTTCTTGCTCCTGCAGAGTATTTGACAAAACTTAACATATTAATGGCCATTTTGCATATAAGAGATAAATACACACATACTGTATCTTGGAGACAAATAACAAAAGTTCAAAGGTAAATGGTAGCCTTAAAGCTAAAGTAGAAGTGACTCATGGTTTTATATATTAGTGCAGCGGTCAAAGTAAGAGTCCTCCATTCTGGAAGGATGCCCTGTTAACCCCTGTGCAGGGACTGAGGCAAAGCATGGTTCCTTCCATCTCACTCCCTCTTGAGTCTGCAGCAGCAGGAATTCCTGCTGCAGGCATCAGAGGAAAGCAAGCGACATGAAACTGGTTACTAGAGAGAGTTCTGTAAAGACCTGCTCTTTGTCATTCTTCTGTGAAGTTATTTCCAATTTTAATTCATGGACGACCTCATACCAAAAGGGATAAGATCACCTTTAACATTTAAGAGGTTGAATGTTAACAAGGCATACCAACATAAAAGAAAACACTTGAAAATCCAACTTGCTATTCCTACTGCCACTGGATGAGTAAAGCGCCTCTCACTGGTGGCAGAGGCTGACCTTTTGCTTACTCCGTCACTGCTCACCCACCTGACCCAGGCTACTTGGCCGCTGGTGGCAGTATGAGCAGACACTTGGTCTTTCCAGGTTCCTGGTGTAGGCAAGAGATGCAGGTGGATTATGACTGATTATTATCCTAAGCAAATAACTACTTTACCAGCTCTGAAACTTCAAGGTCCATGAGGAACAGTGAATTGGAGTTGGTGAACAGAATAAAATTTATATTTACAGGTTATTTTTTGAAAGTAGGAGATACAACTCATAGTGAAAAGAATTGGAACAGTTTTTATCAACCTCCCAGCATGCGTCCTTCCTCCCTCCATTGCCCTTTCACACAATCGTCTCCACTTGAGTGAAGCTGGTTTCATTTTGCACAGACGTAGATGCCAGACATGCAGATCAGCATCACCACCACAACCTGAATCCCTTGGCTCTCAGTCATTTGGTATCTGGGATAATAGAAAGCAATAAGGGGATACAATTGTTTAGTCAGAATCTCCTCCATTTAATTGTATCCATTAAAGGCTGAGAAGTTGAGCTTTTATGAAAGAAGCATTGATTCAATAACAACTGCATCAAAATTTTTGGTCAAACTTTTATTCTGCAGATAATATGTGCTTCATACATGTATTGAGTCTTCATGGTCTGTTTATCCTAGCAAGTATATCGTAGGATAAATACTTTAATAAACAGGTCTAATCTTATTCCCCTTATATGCCTCTTTGATTCAGACACTTTCATATAAAGTGTCTAATAAGAAGGCCTTCATCCATGACTGCAGCCTGTGGAGTTATCATGTGGTAACATGACAAGTGATAGTGATGTTAATGTGTGGAGTCAAAATGTGATTAGAGAAGCCATTCAGACTGTATACTAATAAAACACTTATTTTCTAAATGTGAGCTAAAATGATTTAAAGCATGCCCCATTAGTCCACTGACTGAGAAACCACACAAGGTCATAATTTCAATAATGGTGATAGATTTTTTCCTCCCTGGAATTCCTTCCTAGGCCTAGCAGACAGAGAGCAATAGGGCCCTGACACCAGCTGAGGCACTGTTGTCAGTAAAATAGTCTCCACTCAGGGAATTTCACTTATTTGTTTTACTGCCAATTAACATAATATAATCACTCATTCAGGTATTATAACCAAGGAAGACAAATAGTTAGAAACACTTAAGGAAAACACCTTTCTTCCCTTTGCCTGTCTCAGCTTCAGTCATCACAGCTCTCCTTCCCGTGTCCTAGTCCCCACTCCTGTGCTCTTGCAGCATGTGAGGTAGGGAGTGGTGCAGGAATCTGGAGCAGATGCATAATGTTTTGGAGGTTTTTACTGCCCCTTTTTCTTACTCTTCTTGTACTGATCCTTCCTTATTAATCATCTCCTCTGCTCCAGAATGGACTTATCCATGGGCTTCAGTCCCTGAACAGGTGCCCCTGCTCTGAAGTGTCCCCTACTACCAAAAGCTTGCCAGTTATACCTACTGAAGACACCTAAATTAACTTAGGCATGATAGTCACCTTTACATAGGCATCTTCAGAAGGTTGTAGAGGGTTTTGGTGAGCACAGGGGAGTAAAGAAAATAGTCTGTATGCCCTGTGCAGGTGAGAACAGTTTGCAGTCCTCATTCTGTTGTTTGTCTTTGGAAATAATTCTAGTTAAGAAGGATGTGAACACTGTGAGAAGTGAAGCATGGCTATGTGAATAAGATAAATAGGTTCAGTTTGTTCCTTACATATAATGAACAAATTGAAAGGGAGTCAACTAGCAAATCTCTGTACTTAAGGCACAATACTGTTTTCACTGGTTGCAGCTCCTTAAGGACCTGCTCACAAGGCCGCATCTAGTTTCTCATCAGAAAGGATTTAATAACAGAAGGCTTTGTGAGGTTTATTTTTGTTTGGGGATTTCATTTTATTTGACAGAAAAAATACTAATAAAATTCAGTGGTTGGAAGTCAAATGCGGACATACATATTTAGGACAACATGAACATTGAAGGCAGGTTCTGCTTGACTAACCTGATGCCCTTCTATGACAAGGTGACCCAGTGGAAAAGGACCAGGAGGTGTTGACTTTACTTCTGGTTTTACATTTCCGTGTTTCACAGACATGATTCTAAACCTGTTCTTCCTCCCTACAGTGAAAAAATGCAGAACACAAAAGAGCATTTTTTGTCATAATATTCTTTTCTCTTGATATTCACCTTTGATTCCACTCCCTGTTTAGCCACTCTTTCCTTTGAGGTTCCAAATTTCAGTTTCCATAGAGGCTTAACTTCATAAAGGAATAACAACCATCTTTCTGTAAGGATTTTACCCACAAATATCCTTTTCCATTATGCTTTTCAGCAGAATGTGTAATTTTTTCCATCATGTGTGTCTGAAAGTATTAGAAACTCTGTTCATCTGACATTGTGCTTGCTTGAGGTTTTAGTACTAAATCTTATATGGGATACAGGATAATAACTTTTAGATCAAATTTTCCTCTCACAGAAATATTATTGATTCCTCAAGTAGAAGCAAAATTTTGAGTACTCTTGTCATGATTCAATGCAATAAAGGTAGCTTATCCTTGATGACTTTTTTCCTCAGAAATTCTGTATTTTTATTCTGTTTGCCAAGTCATGACTTTTTTGATGCTGTGTTCTTATGCTGGCTCTCATGATTTTTTGTCACCTAGGTGGCTGATTTACCACTTTTTCCTTTCCTCAAGAAGGCTTCTGTTTTGAATGCTTTATCCTTCATGTGCAATTAATATCATTATTAACTTCTTAACTGAATAATTGAAACAGTTTCAGGCATTGTGGTCCAGCCTTCCCGAATGCTGACATACTCAATAGTTTAGCTGATATCTTAACCTTGACATAGAAAATACAATTGATATAATCTTGAACTGACAGAACAGAGAAATTTAGCAATGCATTGTGTAGACAATTTGTTTTGCTACTGTAGAATGATCAGGGTTGTCTAAGAAAAAAAATATGATTTTATTCTCAAACTGGTGCACCAAGAAAGGACTGTTGTTCATGAGCAGTAAGAGAAATGAAGACTAGCCTAAGTTACTTTATCAAATATTTCCAGTCTTGGCAGTGTCCATGGCACATGCATGTCTTGCATTGCATGGGAAAGCAGATTCGGGTAAACCAACACCTTGCAGATAGCAGACAGCAATAAGTTTTCTCTGTTGACCTATCTCCATGTTTGGCAAGGTAGACTTTCTGAATTGATCCTATTTCTGCACCTTTCAGATAAGAAAGATTAGCAGAAACTATAAAATTAGACAATTTTCCAAGTGGGTCACCAGTTCTGCGGTTTCCACAGCTGTGGTGTTGTGGGGTGGGGTGGTGTTGGTTCGCTGTTTCTACATCTTGGCAAGGATGTCCCACCTTATGCTTGTCACTTGTCCCCCTTAAATGAATGCTTACATTTT
Source organism: Sakesphorus luctuosus (assembly GCA_013396695.1). NCBI lineage: Eukaryota > Metazoa > Chordata > Aves > Passeriformes > Thamnophilidae > Sakesphorus > Sakesphorus luctuosus. Next base: position 125,071 of record VWZD01006495.1, read on the forward strand.
ACTGCTGTGTGAACTTTAGCTCAGCTCCAAATAGAGATGCCCCTGTTTTGCTGCATTAGGGGCAGCAAAGACACTCATAGTGGGTTGTTGCCTCTGCAAAATTGTTTCTTTATTTGGAGACAGCCCTGTTCTCATTATAGCTGTTTTCTCCATTTAGATTTAAGTTTATCTGAGGGTTCATAAACCTTATAATCACACTAACAAGTTTTAAGGCATTTCCCAGAATGCCTGGCTAGCAGCAGACAGCATTTAGAAGTGTTGATATCCTCGGTATGGAGTTTTCTCCTGAGCAGGCACTGAGGGATAGGCCCTTATTTACTGACTTCCTTTGACCATAAATATGTATACTGTTTGTCTTTTGCTGTCCCTTGCTCCTGCAGCCTAACAGGACAAGGTTTGTAACCTTCCATATATGTAAGTGAATATCACTGTTCATAATACTTCAAAGATACAGTTTTTCTTTCTCAAAAGTTATGTAGAAAGGTTTATAAAAAGCAGACAAATGTGCGTCATTTGCTATTTCTTCCTGATAGAGATGAAATACAGTAGTTACCCAATAACTGGATGCTGAGAGTGTTTTTAATGTGAGTGGCAATGAGCTCTGTTAAGCAAAAATTCTGTGGCACATGGTAAAATTATTATTGCTAGAGAAGGATTGAACATACCTTTCAAACCTGAAGTCTTGATGAGCCTTTCACTTGAAGAGGTGTAGTTTGCCACTTCTTCTTTAGTTTTGTTCTTTAGTTTGACAATTCCATCTAAACAAGCAGAATCATTTAAAAATGGAGCTGCTCTAGCAAGGCTGTGTTAGTGAGTTTGCATGGATTATAGATGTGTTGTGAAAAGGAGAACACAGGAAATGTATTCATTTTCAGGGAACATAATGCCAAAAAGATCAGGCTCTACCAGGGAACATGTTTCTTTAAGTGTCTCTTAAACTCTTTGAATTCTTACCCTTGCTGAAGGGAGTCAAATCTGTCATGTCTTTGTGAGGGTGATATAGATTTAGTTTTATTGGAAAATGTATTAGTAGAGAGTCTTTCATGAGAAATTTTTGGCAGATTAGAAAGAACTGTGTCTTAAAGCCATTATGTAAGGCCCTGAATTTTCAATGGAATGCCAATGGCTTTAACTAAAGGTTACGTTTCAGGTGGTGGGCTTGCATGTCTAAGGCCTTGATTCTGTATACTGTGGCTGTGTCATAGCCTTATACCAGAGACATATTTAATTGCTAATCCTTTATTCCTGCTTGATTTTTGTGGGAGAAAGAATCCTGATATGTGGACCAGAAGGCAGCTCGAGTCTCCCTTCCCCAGGGCTAGGAATCAGTATCCTGCCATTCTACAGCCCACACCGCCTGCTTAAACTGCTTGTACTACATGGGTAAAATGGTGTGATGGGATTTAAATACTGGCTATTACTGATGGTCACACTGAGCATTTTGTATTTCTGTGTTGGAAGGGTAGCACAGAGAGACCTACAACCACAGACCTTTCACAAAGGATAATAAGACAATGCTTGTGATTTTAGAAAACTGAATAAGTGGCCTGAATTAAAAACAAATAAACTTCATTAGCTCTTCGATATTTCTGTAGGCCTCACTTTTCTCAGTCAGGCCATTCTAGTTGCCTAGTTAATTAAGACTTTTTACTTTTAAGCAGTGGTTTAGAGACATAAAAATTGCACAAACAATGTCCATTGAATTATCTCTTTTACTGACAAATGATGTGTGGGAAGTTGCAGAGTTTTGGAAACTTAGGGTAATTTAAGCAGCCCTCAAGACTTTTAATTTATTGTAGTGTTAATCCCAAAGTAATTGAGTCTTGCATTAAACCAGGCAATCAGGTGAAACTAATGTGAATAGATTAGTACAGTTGTACTGACAGTCAAAGAAAACTTTACTGCTGCTGAGAGGCTTCAGAGGAACATACTTTCCCCTGCCATTTCAGGATATTGTGTGTTAGTGTTGGCCGCTAAATATATAATGGAATGAATAAATAGATAATGGAATGAATCAACTTTTCAGAAACTTTTACTTTTTCTTTTGTTCTCTGTTTTGTTTGTAATTGTGGGCCTTTCCTGATGGGCATCTTTTATCTATAGTTTGCTATATCACTTCTGTTATTGCAGTATGCTGCACAGAATTTAATCACCAGTCCAATGTCTGTGCTGTGCCCGTCTTTCTATCTCTCTTTCTATCTCCCATCTGTGCCTGGGAATGTGGGAAGAGTTCTTTGCACAATGAACCAATAGATTTTGTTTAGATTTCATTTTGAGACAAAGAATTTTGAAGCTTTCTTTCTAAAATACCTTCTGATTAGTACTTGCATGATAGGGATGGTACTGTTAAAACATATAAAGTCATACTTGCTAATAGTAGGTAAAAGGCCCATAAACTGTCATTGATCATAAGCTGAAAAGGTGAAAGAGCAAAATGTGACAGAAAGGCAATCTTATTACAAGGGTATAAGAAAATGAAAGTTGAGGCACACCAAATGCAGGCATTAATTGCATCTCGTTATGTTTTTTTGAACTGTAAACTATATCACCTCAGACATATCGATTCCCTATTGACGTAAAACTTCATGTACTGCTCTAAATTTATCTGAAGTAGCATAGTCTTAAATTCTGTGTAAGTTTTCCCCTGAGATTAGCAGGACATACCAAGTGTAATAACTGAAAAAAACAAACCCAAACAAAAGAATAACCAAAAAACCCAACCAAAACACAACAAACAAACACCCCCGCCCCCCTAAAAAAAACCAAACACCAAATCAAAAAAAACCCAATGCACTAGATCTCACTGACACCAGCTGTTTTCTTCATAGTGAACCACTTAAATATCCCCAGCCTGTGCTCCCTACTACTCTCCATCTCAAAAGGGTTTATTTTCTCCAGCACAAGAGTTTGAGGAAGCCCGGAATGGACCTTACTGGGAAATGTGTTGCTGGAGACATTGTAGCTGGCTCTCCAGGACCCAACCTCCCAGAGGGCACCCCTAGCCAAGGGAACCTTTACACTGCATCCCCCGGAAGGTCTACAGCCTGACAGTGCCCACTGCTGTTACATGCAGTGTAAGTATCATTTCCACAGGTGACCTTCTCATGCTTATTTTCTGCTTCCTCTTCTCCAGCATTACAAGGCCTCCCAGCATGATTTTGAAATGATACATGCTCTGGGAAGACAAAGGAGGAGATTTGCTTTTGTACTGCTACTAGTTTACTTATAATTCCTATGGAAAGCATGAGTTGAAACACGCAAATCTGTTATCTACAGTGACATTTCTTATTCCTCTAATGGCTAATGCTAACCAAAGGGTCAGGTAACTTTGAGAGTGTAAGTAAAGCAATCAAGTGACACATGCATGCTAGGAATGCTGTGGTCAAGGGGAAATAAGTGCACATTAAGACCATTTTCTTAATGAGGAAGAAAACAAAGAGAAAGAGTTGCTTCAAGCAAAACCAGCCTCCCAGCCTACCAGTTTTCACTCTGCATGACAGTTGAAAAAGGGCTTATGTCAAAGGCAATAGCTGTTGTGTGGATAGCTACTCAACAACTCATAGTCTGACAAGGAATGGACAACAATGTGGAAAAATAGAAAGAGGAGCTAAAGGTGTGACAGGTGTGTAAACAGTCCAGAAACAAAAGGTGTGACTAATTACAGACATGCTATGGAGCAGGAAACTCTTAGCCAATAGACAGAGCATGAAGTTAGACAATTAGAAACCTGTCATTCCATACCAAGGAAATTAGATCCTTTCTGTTTAATTATCAGTCAGTACCATTAAGACACTATAGCTCTGCATAATGAAAGCTGCAGTTACTGGGTAATAGAGGTAATTGTTTTCACAGTGGAAGATTTTCACTTTCAGACAAGAGCTTCAGGATGTGACTGGTTTACAGGATTTGACCTTCAACACGTGTGTGATACATGGGACACAGGATTTTTAACCTTGCATCCTGAGATTTGATTATTTTATCCTAAACAGCATTTTCATAAAGTTGGTGGAAACAAGCTAAACCACCCACTAGAAACACAATGTGCAACACTCATGCAACATGCCCTCTGTTACTGTAATTAGAGCAGCTTACCAAATTATCTTTGATTTAAGACCTTTGATTTGATAACACAGGGCCAACTTGCAGCTTGGCTTTTCCACTTCTGCTGGGGAATAAAGGGGAATAATGCTATTCCAGAAAATCTAGTTCACAGATGGTCACTCTAGAGGGGGGAGCACACACAGAGCAGCGGCTTAGGTGTGACTCTCCAGCACATCAGCTCATCTGTGGTAACTGGCTTCATGCATGCTGCTACCCTTGCCATACCCTGCAGCAAATGTGTAATGCCATGCTCCTTATTCATTGGATTGTACACTCAAATATTTAAATATGGAATGTTTCTTTTCCTAAGTGCCTTTTCCTTGTTGTTCTTCACGACTTTGGCTAGTTGTTGTATTCTACTCCATCATCAGTGTCATGACATTGCCACATGAAAAAATTCTTACACAGTATCCAGTATGCACTGAGTGGTAATGAAAAAGATCTAGGTTAAAAGCTAAAAGAATAGTATAATATTTTGAATCCCTTGTGAACTATTGAAGTACTTCTTTAAGAAAATGTAAGACCGTTCATTTCCAGTTACTGCCGTTCTCATAGCAACTGAAAAAGACTAGGCATGACTTGAAAGACCAAAGTTGTACTTAAGAACGTTAAATACCTTATGTATACTTTATCTGATCATAAATGTTTGTTTTCATCAAACTTGGAGCTAGATTTTGCAGTATATAGCAGGTGATCTGAATAAATCTTTTGAATAAATCTTTAAGACATCCAACAAATAGTTACCACTTCTTTGTTTTTCTATACTTAGGACACTGTGTCGGGAAATAAATCTTGATCTTTTTGCCAAAGGGGCATTTTTGTTCTTTGAATCATTTCAATATGCAAATAATCACTGTATTTCCAAAAATATCTACAGATATTTTCAGTGAACAGAGTCTTTAATTTTTCAAGCTGCTTTGGAGGTTCTCCTTAATACTGTGCAGATTTTAAGACTCTTTGAAAACATGCTATTCCATCTACAGGGAAGGTGTTACTGGTCATATTGGGAAGTGTCGACATACATCTTCTCCCACACTACAGTCAGAATTTCCTACTCTCATCCTAAAACTCTTTTAGAAGTTTATCCTTTACTTTTCCAACAAATCTGTGCTACTGTCACCTTGCAGTAGAGAGTACCATAATGATCATTACTTTGCTCATTTCATCATTATATCAACCTCAAGTTAAGAATCTCAGTCCACATCTGAAAAGGAGTTAACCATGTAAAGCTATCACCTTTTACTTTTCACTATGAAGAAGATTGCAGAAACTAAGCTCCAAATTTAGTAACTTAATTTAAACACAATGAGATTGAAAGACTATGAGCTCCTGTTTTTGGCTAAGCTGTACGCTTTTTGTATCAATAGCACTGAAAGAATTAAAATTACTTCTTGCATAAAATTCGAAAGAAGTGAAAACAATTAGCAAATCTACTATCTGAAGGCTGTGTCAGTCACCAGTGGGACAGGGACATCTAACCATTCATAGAGCATAGACGGTCTGTGGTAACACCTACAAGATAAAAACTTCAGAAATCTGTTCTATTTCTCAAGAAGCTGACTCTACACATAGCTGATTCATCTTGACAGAAGTTACCTAAGGGCTGACAAATTCAAATAGGATTGATCAGTCACAACAGGACTTTTGTATGTCTCCTCTGATAAACTGTGGTATTATTTTCTTCTAATTACCTGCCTGTGGCAGGTTTTGCATGGTTTTAATATGTGTACTCCTTACATATACTTCTCTATGAGCCATTGCTATATTGTACATTCAAACATTTTTCTTATATTTGTTTTACATCTGATGTTTTAGGCATTTTATTTAGAATTCTGAGATTAAGTGACAATTAATTAAATGTCTGTCACCATCTCTCAAACAAAAAGCTTCAGCTGCATTATTGTTTAATCCTCTTCTTTAAAACGAACTCCAAACATGGGGGGTTTTTCCCATATTCATTTTTTCATGTAAAATCATAATTCTGTCATTACCCCTATGTTTTCTTTTTGTCCTCATTATCTGATACAGAACTGTGGAGCAATAATGGTGATTCATGGAGGGGTAGTAGCATTGAATGAAAATCGCATACTTCAAAAACCATCTAAAATTCAGCATTCTACCATTATTATAACATAGCCATGAATATTTATTTCACTAACATTCACGTAGCAAGATGTAATTGCTGTGGAAATAGCTAAAGATATTGACTACAGTCCTTGGGTCACCAAGAAATTCTGAAGAGAGTTCGGAGTATTGGGAGAATACTGGTTTTGAAGAGTTTTTGTGGGAAGTTTGTAGGATTAATTTAAGAGATGTCTGTATGGTTATTTCATAATCAGATTAGTCTTTGCAGTCTTTTATCTGGTCGTTTTATCCAGTGGAGAATGCTGCTTCTACTGTGTAGTTACTCAAGCTGAGGTTAACCTGCTTTCTACAATAGTTTCACAAGTGTCTAAAACCTAATTGAAATAGACTGTGTTAGTTACTTCACACCTATCTGCTTTTTATTCTCTTCTCAAATACTTTGCCAAATTTATCACATATGATGCCTTATGTTATACCAGACAAGTTAGTCTCCAACAGCGTGTCTTTCTCCACTTGGTTTCTGATTTCATTCATTCCTTAGAAATGCTATGAAATTCATAACACACATGCTTCCATGGATATGTGGACCCTTGATATCTCCAAGAGATATGACTTCTTTTGCTTTTGCTGTTTTAATTTTTTTTCCCTTCTAAATTCATGCTGAATTCCTTCGGGTCCTTAAGCAGTCCTTAATTTCAGTTAAATATTAGAATTATAAATATATTTGACCAACTATGCTGCCAGCAGTTTCTAGAGTGCTCAAACGGTTGGGGATGTTGTAGTGAACATTTTTGGCCAAAGTATGGAGGTATTGTTAGTTTTATATGCAATTCACTTACCACAAACAGATGCGTGATTGCAGCTGTGTCCACAGTGTCCTCGGGCAGAAGGGGAAAGGTGCAACCCAGAAGGAGTTTTTGCTGAAGAACTTTAATGCACTTCAGAGTAAACAGATACTTTGTAAGAAAACAGGTCTCTGTACCAAAGAATTAATTCCCCAGCAATTGTGCAGTATGTTACTAAATCAGCCTCATTGCTGACTTCTTCCTAAACAGACCACAGTGTTAATCCCTCCTGCATAACTTCATTAGAAGCATTCTTAGAAATCTTCCCTGTCAGGAAGACAATGAAAATGAAATTTTATTTTATACTCTTTGCTACTTGAGGACTCAGTCTGTGTTATTTAAAACAATTGGACTCTTGGACTTAGAATGGATTTGTTTGGGGCCTATATCATCACATTTACAGATGCAACCATGTTTTTCAGCTAGAAAGAGCCTTGATGATGCTCTTGTCCACTTTTTGTAACCATGGGAACTGTGTCATACCCATTGCTCATAAAAGTATGAAATTCCAACTTAGAAGAAAGAGGAAAAACAAGATTAAAAACTCTTTCAGGACTTCATTTTTCTGATGATTAGAAAATGCCTAAATTACGCCAACCTCATATTCATGTCTATTTGTTTTAACGCCAGTATTACCCTTTGTCTTTCATTATGGTCAGAGACAAGTCCATAGTGATATTTTGCCCTCTGTGTTTTCTATTTTTTGGCAGCCTGAACCTGGGAACTTTCTACTGCCATTGATTGTATTTACACTTAGATATTTGGCTGTGTCTCTTCCAGAAGCATAGTGCTGCTGAGCAATATACTGTGGAAATGTGACCTATGGAACTATGCCAGGGGCAGGATTTGCACTGATAAAATTATCTACTTGGTGTTGGTCTTTGGGTTACAAACAATGTGATGTAGGCTGACAAGTGTTTACACTGCTCCGGCCTTGTCCCTTCAAGAGCTGAATGGTTGTGTATCCACATGATAGTAGCTGGTTTTGATCTTCACTGAACTCCATGAGTGGCCCTAAAATATAACTAAAAAATACGAGATTTTTCAGTACAAGATTCCTGTGAGTGTTGTGCCACACATCCCTGCTGCTATCACATCCCATTAGGGATGTGGTTTTATAATCCAGTATCAAAGGTATGTATGCAATGAGGTAGTGTCAATCTGGGAACATTTTTAGTATGTGAACCTATTTGGAATAGTACTGGCGGTGTGCATGGTTTGGAGGGAGCGGCACTTGGTACAGGCACATCCATAGGGAGATAATGTCAGGGAACAGGAGCTACAGTATTTCACTACCACTCCTACAACATTTTTCCAGGCAAAACCCTAATGCAAGGTGCTTTTTGTACCTTGCACTCTGTTTCTTTGTAGTGCCCATGTGCAATATTTGGAAGAGGTAGTGTCTATGTGCAGCCTAAAAAACACACATTACTTTATCCATGTTAATATATCTTTCTTAATAACTAGTAAAGATAAGATGCTGCACTGACTTTAGAGAATTCTTTAATGATGTAATACTGGAGAAACTTAGTACAAACCTCAAAAAGATATCTATTTGAAGGTCAAGCTCATTGCCAGGCCACTCCAAGACTGAGTCACCTGTGCCTATGTCATTCCTCATAGATGCTTAGCTGATGTATTCTTAAAGAGTTCCAAGGTGAGAAATTTTACAGTCCTCTCAGTTATTCCAGTGCTTCCTACTCTGTGCCAGTGGTTGTTTCTCCTCTGTGTCAGTTATTTCTGACCTGAGCGGATGAATCCTACTAAAAGCATTTGGTTGATACTTTTACAAGTTTCTTAGGAAAGTCACTGGAAAGATTTGCAATGCCAGAGCACTACAGATCTCTGCCTGATGGTCAGTATTGGAAGCAGACATTTCTTTGAGGTTCTGTGTTGCATTTGTCTTCATTTAGGAAGCCCACCTCCCAGATATTATGGAATGAATGGGCCTGGAAACAGTTGTGCTTTCTTCATGCATGCTACATATTATAGTATCAATCTCTAGCTTTATTTGTAATGTGGCAGGCAATTTAATAAGTGTTTTGAAAACACCACATTGATGAAATTTGCTGTTTTTCCAACATCTTTTATGCTTTGTGGGGATTTATTTGGTAGAGTCTCAGAACCATAAGTCTAATTCTGTTTCTGCTAAAGGAATGATAAATTCCTCTCTGGCTTCAAGCAGTACTATTTAGGCCAGGGTTAAAGATTTTGAAATTGTTTCCTTCAGCTCCTCAAAGAATCCAACTATATCCAGCTATGTGAGCAACAGCTAACATGCCTTACTTTGGCCAGTGTGATTTAAAAACTAATAATAATTTTCTCCTCTAAAATATGACAGAAATGTGCTGGCAGAGCTTCCAGGTTAGGATCAGGGTTTGTTTCTTGTTCTAAAAAATACGGGAACTTAATGTAACAACCACAAAATTTCTACCCAAGCCATGGTAGGACTTTCAGACATATTACTGAGGATAACAATATGGGTTTATAATGTCCAGCAGTAACTGTCCTTACGTATGCTTTTAGGGATGCCTTTGACTTCAGTGAAGAGAGTGAACAGACTTCCAAAGTTGGTGGGTTTTTTTGAAATTGAAGAGTGGACAAAGAGGTAGTCACTGTGAAGTAAATGGCATGCAAAAAATCAGCCCTGAATTTATACATAGCACTTGTTTGCACCTTCAGGTCTAAAAGCTCTGATTTCATTTTACCCACGAAAAATTATTTTCCTGTGGGAAAATGAGGTCTGTTTAGCTCGTTTTTTGATCTGTATTTCTTATGAAACTGCTTCACTGAGCAATGCCAAAACTGTTTTTTTTCATAGAGAGTGCTTTTTTTTTTTCAAACCACATGTTCATGTCTCACAGTACAAAATGCCACATTTTCCACATTAGCAGAAAGCTTTGAAGAAAAAAAATATGTTAAATATCATAGGTCTATAAGAAATTAATGCAGCTTTGAGTCAAAGCACGGAGTTGACACACACCTACACAAGGAATAAACATCCTTGCAGGTAAACCTGATGTTGAGAAAGAAAAAGGCCTGTCTGAGGGAAAAAAGAAATCATAGATTTGACAGCAAGAAATCCAGGATATTTCTGTTATGAGTGTGTGGAACTATTTTCAGTAGTGCATAAAGATCAGAAAGGATATCTGCAGAAGGAGGTAATAATGAAAACAAAGTTTAAACAAAGTGTACTAAAACTCTGGACATTCTCTTTCCCAAGAAATACCTGGAAATTTATACAGCTTTTTCTGCCAAAGGTTTCAATTTTCTTTTCCTAATAAACCTGCCAGCTGCTTAGTCTATTAGTACTAGTCTTCCAAGAATTCTTTTGCTAACCAGTAGGTCTCTGGTCATGCAAACACTTTCTTTAAGACAGTTAGAAATAAAAGAAGTCAGATGTTACAAGAATTCATCTTCATTTCAGTTCAGTATTTTGTTTTCTGAAGGAAAGAAAAAAAAAGGTTGTATATTTTAGCTGACATCCATGTATGGCTTTCATTAAAAAAAAAGGGTTCTTTCTCTTTTTACACCCAGATCTTTTAAAATCAGAACTCTTTAGGATAGTCTCATATTAGACATTGATTGTGTTGCTGTTTGAGGGGAGTCTCAGAGTCTCTAACTTAATACAGCCATCTCTGAAAGAGAATTAACAATATGGTTATCTAACAAAGGTCCTGTGGGGTTCAGTGAGATATTGGCACACTAAACCACTTCTCTGTGTCACTGTACTCTCTCTAACTGCATGTATGAGGCTAGTGGGTAAACCTCTCCCTCACATCAACAAAGTAGATAAATTATTTTACTTCTAGTGGCATATAAAAGACACCAGGGAGTCCTCATTTCATTAATACCTAAACAACTCACTGACTGAGTGTCATTTGGGTTTTCTTGTAACAGGCAATCATAGAGCTTCTTTCTCCCATTTAGGGAGAGAAGATACTACTGTCTCTTCAGTTTGACTAGTCTCTTAAAATGCATTTCACACTATATTTACTCCTGTTACTCAGGTTTGTGGAGGCTAATGACATTTCTAACATATATCTGTTTGTATGATGTCTGTTTCCGCAGCTTTACTGTCTGGTCTTTTTCTGACAGAACTGCATTGATCTGAGTGTTGTTGCTGTCTTATTTCTGTTCACTGAATACCCAGCAGGTCTTGTTAGTTGGCATTTTCTACTGTTGTCCTTTGGTGAAACTTCTATACATAAAAAAGAATATAATCTTGCTCAGAAATGTACTATAGCTGAAGCAAATCAAATTAGGATTCTTCGGAGATGGAGTTTTAAAAGCATATTATTTAAGATAACAACAGCATTTTTCCCATTGGTTATGGTAAAATCTCATGCAACTGCTTTTGCGAATTTTATCCATTCAAGAAATCAAGGGCTGATCTCTTCATTTTAAGAGAGTACATCCTTGGAGAACTGCCTGCAATTCACAAGTGATGCCTAGAGGAACCCAATTGTCTTGGGTTGAGCTGGCAAAACGCCAACTGCCCAAGTACAGAGTGAAAAGGGAAGAAGAGGGAGAGGGAAAAAAAAACTCTGAACAAGGTTTATGCTCAAACTAACTACATGTATTTATACAGAAAAGAGAAAATTAAGAGAAAACTACAATATAACACACACTTACACAAGTTACATATAACAAGAACTTCCCACTCCCCAATTAATACAAAGTGTATTACTCTAGGTTCATAAGCACTCTAAAAGACACTTAGCAAGAAACAGAAAGAGTAACAACAAAATATTTCTACTTCCCTGAACTCAAACAAAAGGCAAGGCGCAGCAACAGCAAGAGCAAGGCCTAATAGGGCAGAATAAAGGCATCACGTCTTCTCTGTACCTCAGCCATGGTGAAACTGAACTAACTCCTCCCACTGCTGCCCTCATACCTTAGGTTTGTGTCATCTGGTATGAAATACTTCCTTGGTTACCCAGTCAGGTGACAGCTGTCTCTACCAATCCACACAGATTCTCTGAGCCTGCTAATTTGAGGCCTAGCTAAAACCACTACACCAATAAAACTGAAATAGAGCTTTAGGGCCAAACAGAAGCTTTCATTGTCTAGGTTCACTTTAAAGCATTGCTTCTCCTACCCTACAGTGAAAAGAATAAATAAAGATAGCCTTTATAATTGAAATGATATACTATGGAATTTCCTCCTTCAATACCTAGAGTCTACCAGAGTACTTAGCATGTTGTTACTCATTGTGAGACCAGCCAATCATTGCCCCCATTCAGTCACCAGCTGAGTGATGCCCAGCCAATTCCCAAGCAGCAGTCTCCAACCAGCTTTCCCCCTCATTTATATGCTGAGCATGATGCCCATATGGCATATCCCTTTGGTATGTTGTGATCAGGTGTCCTGACTGTGTCCTCTCACAACTCCTTGTGTACTCCAAGCCTGTTTGCTCATGGGGTGGAGTGAGATGCAGGAAAGTCTTGACCTAGGGTAAGCACTGCACAGCAGCAACTGAAACATCAGTGTGTTATCAACATTACTCTCATCCTAAATCCAAACCACAGCACTGTACCTGCAAGAAAATTAACTCTATCTCAGCCAAAACCAGGTCAAGTATCATTATGGTCACTTAGATACAGAAATGTTACTATGTGAATATGTTCTTTGATTTCATTCTTTCATACTTCTTTCTTTTTACAAAGCAGATACATTTTTTATTAATTAAGTGGTTAGTTGATGCTATGATGTGTGCTAGCTTTGCTGTTTCATGACTGTACTTAAAATGAATTAGATTGCTCTATCTGTGACTTGGGAAAGCTCATACAACAAGTGAATAGTTTTGATTAACAGCATATGAAGGTCAATGCTTAATTTACATGCCTTGTGTCAAAGAAGATTTGCATACTTTATTTTCTCTCTAACAGAGGGATCCATCACTACCTTGTTTTTAATAGTCATTCTCGGCATTTAATGTATGGCTGAATGACAATCCAAATACATTGTATCTTTACTAAGAACCTGCCTTTAATTTGTCTTTTTAATATGATAACCCTTACAATATTTGTTAAATTTTAAATGTAACAATTTTGGGGAATTTCTAGATTTTGTTTTCTAGACTCACTTATACTCTATGGTTTTAAAGGCATCTACTTACATAATGTATCTTAAAAGAAGTAAGAATCCTATAAAAGGATTGTTCATTTTCAAAGGAATAAGTTAATAAATTATGGAGTTTCTTTCATTGAATGTTTTTTTTATGTTACACAATTTTGTCATAACATTTACTGTAACAGTCATTTACCCTACTATGACTGTGCTTTAAATCAGAGGTATTTCATTGGAAAGTCTGAGGTGGTAGGAGGCCCATCTTCACAGCATTTGTTGCTCTCTAAACCAGAGTCTAGGGGTTTCTGAATTGTGGGTTTCTAGATCTGAAAAAAGAGAATTATTACAGTTTGATATGAAAAAGCACAGCTATGGCAGTGTCCTACTTCCAGCCTTCAGCCTGATGCTCTGCCCATTCTGTTGAGGGTGAGAGCCCAGAGATCTGAGAAAAGTTGTATCCTTAAAAATACTCTGTAGAAAGAAGGAGAGGTAGGAATGTTAACTATGATGCAGAGCTTCCAAGTAGCCATGTGCAAGGTGTGAACAATTCACAGTTCAGAATTTCCTTTATTCTCATTAACTGCCAGTAAATTTTTTAAAGTTGACACACACAGAGAAGTGATTATAAGAGAGTATATTAGCCCTACTGTGTAATTGCCAAAAGGAAAAAGCAGGCACATAAGGCCAGCTTATTAGCTCTGCTGACATTTTGGATCTCTATTTGCTAATTTATTTGTGAACATATAGCTACAGATCACTTTAATCAAAAAAGTATTAAAGACTAGCAAGTCTGGCTAATTATCCATAAACAAGCACACATAAAGTCACTTTGACTAATGTTCCTCTCTGTTTACACCTTGGACTTGTTCAAAAATGTAAAACAGGTTTCGCTTTTTGAAGCATAAAATACTACATCAGGAAGCTCAAGCACTATCACACATAAGACATTAATGGTACAATTAAGCATGGACTGCCATGCTCCTGTTCTCCCTGTGCAGTCAATACATTTGCCAACAGGGGAGTCCAGGAGGGTCCAGAGGGTTTCGTAGGGGTACAGGGGGGTCAGGAGCTGGCTAGGAAGGTACAAGGGGCTTCACAGGGATCCAGGGGGACTCCATGAAGGTATAAGGGGAGTCCAGAGGGTTTAGGGAGGTCCAGGGGGGCTTCAGGGGGGGCTGAGGGTGGTCCAGGGGGGATCAAGGGGGCTTCAGGGGAGTCNAAGGGTTCCAAGGGGGTCCCAGAGGGTTCCAAGGGGGTCCATGAGAGGTCAGGAGGCTTCAAGGTGCTCCAGGACAGTTCAGGGAAGTGCAGGAGCATTCAGAAAGTTTTAAGAGGACCCAACAGGATTTCAGGGGGACCCAAGGCGGTCCCGGAGGGGTTAGGGTGGTCCAGAAGGGTGAAGGGGAGTCCCAGGGGTCCAGGACGGTTTGAAGGCGTCCAGGGGTGTCTAAGGAGGGTCCAAGGGCGGTGAGGAGAGTTCAAGGAGGGTCCAAGAACGTCGAGGGGGGTCCAGGAGGGCTTCAGCGCGGTCCAGGCGAATCCAGGGAGGGTCCAGTGGTGTCCAAGATGGTCCAGGTGAGTCCACTGGGGTCCAAGACAGTCCAGGGGGATCAAAGGGGGACCCTAACCCTAACCCTAACCCTAAACCCTAACCCTAACCCTCTCTTGACTACCTTGGATCCCCCTGGACTCCCTCAAACTTTCTGAAGCCCCCTGGACCCTCCTGGACAACCTTGAACCTACCTGGACCCACAGGGACCCCTCTG